>CM039508.1:8541069-8655982 GCA_022432975.1 Begonia masoniana | reverse complement strand
TTGAGACGACCCGAATGCTGAACGTATGTGTACGACTGCGGGGCAAACCTGGGTTGCGGGGCAAACCTCGGGACCTAAGCCGAGTGTAGGCGAATCACGGACTCGAGTATAGGCGAATCCCGGGTCGTAAAGAGGGGGTCGTCACAATCCCACATCGCTTGGAAAAGTATATGGAAATGAAACATATGTAAAGAGACCCTCCCAACATAGTAAGACGCGTTTTGGAGCACAATTGGCAACGGATACCATAAGAACTCCGAAGGTTAACAGGTTCGGTGAGAGCAATTCCAGGTTGGGTGACCTTCCGGGAAGTTCTCGCCCAAAAGACAGCGTGAGGGGGAGGATATTGAGTTGCGGCCCAATCCCTAGAGCGGACAATTATCTTGCTGGGAATGGGGGTGTTAAATAATATAGGCATGACTTAGGAAGCAAGCAAGATAAAAAATGATAAGACATAATTATGCGAGTATGAAATACATGAAAACGAATAATTGACAGGGAAAGCACGAGCATTATAAGAGAGCCTGAAGCTCTGAGATGACTAATGAGAGTCTAAATGTATGGTTATTAAAGAGATGACTGATAACATTCTTATGAGGGTAAGAAACGCTAGTTTTCTGAAAGCCTGAACGCATGGTAAGAATTGATAAATGAGTTTCATCCCGTATGAAACTTTTAAAGCATGAAATTGAGTAATGTATGCAATTAAAATCACATACACGTGTTTTTTACTCTTACTGAGTTTATCTCACGCATTAGTTTTGTGTGTATGGAGTTTTTATCGGAAAATAAAAGAAAACAGGAGACCAAATGTGAATCTGACTCGGTCTACTCAGCTCATCTTCAACCTTTGAAGAAACTGAAGATAATATTATTATAGTTGCTGGTTCGACGCAGGTAAAGTAGGAGGAGACGAAGCTGACTTCTAGGGCAAGTAGGTGAAAATAAATAAAATAAAAATAGAATTTAATAGAAATATTATAAACATAATTAGTTGAATTACGTGTAAATTAGTCTAAAGATTAGGATGAGGACAAATGGTTTCATGAAATGAAATTAAGGAAGTCAATGTACGTGGCTTGTTGTACAATTTGGGATTGTTTTTTTAAATAAAATAAAATAAGATAATGTCACAAGTAAGTTTTCTGTTAAGAACGTGACATTAAATTAAGATCAATTCATTCTAATTGGTTCGAAGTCCTAAGGTACTCGAAGCTTATTTGATACCAAATGTGTGACATATTCATTGCTCGATGAAAAGATGTACATTTATGAGCATACATTATAATTATGATTACGTAAAACTCGTTAAAATAAGTATGGTAAAAAAGTTAGTAAAAAGATTATGATCTTCATTTCATAAGTTAGTATTATTGAGTCATAAGATATTTCTTGATTATGAAGTTTATTAAGAATAGGGTAGGGGAAAGAATAGATTGACCTAGGTTTGGCTACGAACCAATTTTTTTTTTTTTTATTTGAATTTGAAACCCAATTAAAAAGAATGGATACATACGACAAACGAAATCATATCTAATTAATTGAAGACTGGAATGTGATACAAATGCTACGAAGTACTCGAAAACAATAGGAATTTAGTTCTTGTTAGGATGGTCGAAGGTGACGTCATTAGATCGGTCACTCGTTTTAGAAGCATTATCCCAATTTAGCTCTCAGGTGACTATTTGTACATTAACTCGATGATTATTGATTCATATTTTTTCTAAAGTCACGTGCACATACGTTCATGCTATGTTTCAAAATATCTTTTACTTTTTCTTTTAAAGATAATATCGAGAGTTGATGTCAGTATAAGTTGTCTTTTTTTCATGGATGAATTTGTTTGTTTGTTGTTCCGCTGTGATTTCAAGCTATAGCCTTTATTCCGGGCCATGAAAAACTTTCTTACTAACATTTTAAACAAGAGATTTTTAGCATTTTTAGTTCGAATTAATTATTAATTTTTACGACCTTAAATTAGCTACAATCCTAAGTACAATGATCTATTGTCTCCTTGTAACATGACAATCACAAGGTTGTCTTACAATACATAAAACAAGCCCAGCCCATGTTCAAATGAGCTAATGTATGAACTTATTTTTTATTAGATTATTCATTCTTCATAGGTATATTTCAAGTTGGCCTTTATGGACCTTCTGGAACTTTGACTTAATTTGCCACCTCTAATTACTAAAATAGCACTAATTTGCTTTGAAACATTAGTGTTTCGAGAAGGACAAGGAAGTAAATTCGTTCGCACAGCATCTTCTAATTGGCATATTCGGATAATGCATTCAATAGATTCGAATCTTATTTTCCCAACAGGACCATGAAATCTTGCAAACCTTTGTGTTTGATTTTCCACTTTGTCCAACGTTTGATCCTCCTTAAAATTTCACAACTAATTTTATACAACTTCATTAGTAACCTGCAACATTAATTTTAATACATGATTAGTACAGTATTCCCTAAATATTACGTTATATTTAACTTTATATCAAAGTTGTTGTCTGTTCAATCAACGTCAAATCTCAGATACTTGTCTGTTTGCATGTTTGAATTTTTCAACTAGGAAATTATGAGTAACATCAAATCTCAGATATTTGTCTATGCATGTTGATTTTTTCAACTAAGGAATTATGAGTCTGATTTCATTACGTGGCTGAATATAATGTGAGTTGCAAATGTATAAGTTGTACGAAACTCGAGACCTTATTTAAATTTTTTGTATTACAGATTACCGAACTAAATTGGACCAAATTGAGTTTCAACAAGATAAAACCAAACCTCAGGTTTAAAAAAAAAATCAAGAACCAAAATCAAACAAATCAGCTTGGTTCGGATTTGATTTCAAAAACCGTTCGATTCGATTTCAATTAGGGGTGGAATCGAAATGAACTGGACCGATTCCGCCCCTATAGACTGCGGTGTAATATTCTTATTTGATTAGTCTTGGATGCTATTGTTTTACCAACACTATGACTAGTTAATCAACAACCCAAGTGATTTAGTTTTTTTTTTTTTTTTTTTTAAATTTACAAAATAAAATAATTTAATTATGAAAATAATATCATTGAATTGTTCATCCCAATCTAATTTCCACTTGTCCAGAGCCAGTCTTCTTTTTGATTAATTCTCCCCAATTTCAATTATTATATTACACTCTAATATTTTATGTGATTATTTTAAATACAAGATAATAGTATTGGAGAGTGCAAAATGAAACGTCACCGTTTATACTGTTTCCTAAAATATCCTCCCCTCGCTTCGTTTTTCAACGTGACAGGTGTCGCTGAAAGGACCACTCTTTATCACTTGGCCTTTATTATAGTTAGAAGATATGGATATTCCTTTTATTTTTTATAATTAATTATTTTTTTAACAACCATTTTTATTTTAATTGGATATTCTATCTACTTTGGTTTATTCCTTGGATTATTCCTTCCGTTTTAAAAGCACCTAAAAAAATAAACAAACCCAATATTCTAATTAAATATAATAATAAATAATATCATAAACTATATGTCGTGATTTAAGATTATAGTATAAATGTTACATTATTTATAAGTATATAATTTATTAATTCAATATATTTACTTTTAAATAATTTTATTTAATAGACTTGACTTTCCAACCCATGAAAGCAAAATTAATAAATTATGGGAAAAAAGTGTAGATCTTATCTTCACATGTATATTGTTTGATCCATGCGTGTAGTGATTTCACTTGACAATCATCTTTCTCTTCGAATCACGTTTCTTTGAAATGCTCGTCACGATATCAAAATAATATATAATATGTACGATCAAAATTAACCTAAGAAGGGAGTGAATTAGGTTAACTAAACTTTTTCGTGTGATTAAGAAATCATATTATGTAATAATTTTTTATACGTTTTATCTCTCTTGATTGTACGAACTAAAATAAATATACAAAGATAAAGTAATATTGTAAAGAGAGAGAGAGATAATAGAGTGCAAACAAATTTGTTAACGCGGTTCGGCCAAGCTGCCTACGTCCGCGCTTCAAAACTTCTCCTTAAAGATTCCTTCACCAAAATTTTTTTTGTTACAAGTGATTGTGTTTTAGGATGTCAATCAAACTTTTCAACTGTTGCATGGTATCACTCTTCTCCTTGATTGAGTTTGCGAGTGTCAATCAAATCTTAGGACTCTTTAAGGATATCACTCTTTACAAGTTTTTCGATATACAAAGAAGAAATTAAACCATGGAATACAATATCACACTCTACACTTTCTTCTGCCGGTCAACACCTTTAGCTTTCTGTGAATTGAGCGGTCGACCCTTCATGTTGGCGGTCAACACCTTGAACTCTCTGTAATATTGCAAGATGGCCTAACAGTCGATACTTGCCTCTAGCGGTCGACACTTTAAACTCTATGTAATTTTTACAAAATGGCCTAGCGGTTTACACATTGAGTTTTGCGGTCGACACTTTGAACGGTTTTTTACACTCTTTTACGTCTAAGTCCAATATGCTTCATTATTAACTGATAGGACTTAATCAAACATACTAGTACAACCAAATACCCCTTATTAAGAGTATTTCTAACGAGAGTAAAAATAATATTATTAAAATCAATATCAGACACATTATTTATCATATCTATATTTAATACATATCTAAGTGCTCGTAATCACAATTATAATCATCATAATAACTTAGAATAATCTATAACTCATAATCAATTTTATCATCAAAACAATTTTACTTAAACTTCATTAAGTCAACATAACATATGACATTTTTATTTATAAATAAATATTCATTTATAGCTCCTCCAACTCGCCACCATAATTAATACCTTTCGATTCCCTCCTTTATGGTTAATCTATGTTTGCGATGGTGCGAGGAAAAAAATGATGTTTGCAACTAACAAGACCGATAAGTGGGGGATCCATAAATACACGGTCTAATTTGTTGATAGTCTAAAGATTAAAATATATATTAGTTGATTGATACAATTAATATAATAAATTACTAATAATTAAAATAAGTCGTTAATTGTATCAATCAATTTTTTGTCCCTCTGTAAGAGTCTAGGATTAGAGGGAAAATATATTATTATTTTGGGTAATTATCAATATGGATCTTAAAGTTGTGAGTGTTTTCAATTGTCACCCTAAACTATCAAACGCGTCAATTAACACCTCGAAGTTGAGCCCGTTAGCAATAGACACCTTACTGTTAAGGTCTGTTAGAATCTCCGTTAGCCATCGTTAACTATCGTGTGGTGTCGGTTGACGTGTTTGATAGTTTAAAGTGACAATTGAAAAATATTCTTAATTTTGGTGTTCATGTTGATAATTACATAATTAGTTTTAGTTAATTTGATTGGGTAATTAATTAATAATTATAGAAAATAAAAGAAAAAGAAAAATTGTAAAAATTAAAAGCTCTCTTTCAATAAAATGCCCAGGAGAATAATTTCTGAAAGATGCTCTTTTAGAATAAACGGATATTCCAATACTGCCCTTTCGAATATTCTGCGCTTGCCGTTATATCACCCTTCCTCTCCTCTCCCTTCCTCCTCCCCCACTATTTCTACTTTCTCTCTCTTCCATTGCCGCTCGTTTTTCCGGTCGTTTTCTTTCTGCCCGTCGGCTACAGCTTGCGAGATATGAAGTTTGGGAAGAGTCTGAGTAACCAGATCGAGGAGACATTACCGGAGTGGCGGGATAAATTTTTGTCGTATAAGGAGTTGAAAAAGCGGTTGAAGCTTTTGGAACCTAAGGGCAGCGAGAGGCCTTCCAAGATGCCCAAGGTTGACGCTCCCGGAGATTCTGATGAGGTTCTAGAAAAGAACAGCATGTCGAAGGAGGAGATTGATTTCTTAAGTTTATTGGAGGACGAACTCGAGAAATTCAATACCTTTTTCGTCGAAAAGGAGGAAGAATACATTATTACATTGAAGGTATTTTTATTTCTTTTTTTCATTTGACAATTTATTTGGTTCCAGAAACTTGCTATTAAGGTATAAACCCAATGTAGCGGCTTTGTAATCGATGAACCTCGCAATCTAGGTCGGCGTTCCGTTTTCTATTCCCTTTCTTGACTGCCAAAAAATATTTGAGGAATTGGAATAAATATTATCCTATATCTTTATTTCTACCAAAACTATAAGGATTCTAAAGCTTTGTACTTGGTATGAGTGCTGAAACGACCGTCTGTCCGTCTTTGCTTTGCTGGGGGGAGGGATGAACGCCCATATTGCTAACTTGCTCCAGTTTCCTCGTAAACTGCACACATTACCACATAGGAATCTCTTTTTCTCTTTCCTCGTATAGCGGTATGGAGCTTTTTAGCCACTAAAGAGGCGGCCTAAATGCTTTGACTTATTGACTGGCGAATATTTTCTGTGAGTTATTCCTTCAACTTTGTAGTCGTGGTGGTGTTCCATGGAAAGTGAGATTAGGGGCGAAATTATGCTTAGTTTATCTAGAAAAGTAGAATTTCTTAAAGTTGAAAGGCAATTTTGATATTTTTTACATTTGGTCGAAGGCAATTTTGATATTTTTTACATTTGGTCGAACGGGAATTGAAGAAGGGAGTTGTGTTCTCTAAATAACAAGGATACTTGATTGAGCAGATCTAATCATCCCATTCATTATTTTGGATAAATGTAGCGAATCTCAGTCTGTGCATATTGTGACTGTTGATCATGAGAAAAATACTGAAGCATTGAAAACAAGTCTTCACCATACTTTTGGTAATTCCATTGATAGATACTCTTCTTTTGTCTATAAGAAAGCGGGCCTTTCTTTTTTGAAGTTGGATTTATAAATATAGTTATTGGTGTTCGGCATATAGATCTGTTTGGAGTTGGAACTAGCTCTGTTGTGTCATTATAATAATCAAAGTGATGGAAGTAGTGGATAGTCAATACAAATGCTAAAGAATGCTCCTGTTTGTTCTTGGTGACTTTGTAACTCTAATTTTTTAATCTGCTTAATAGCTTTTTGGAATCTACTGTCTTAGGTAAGATGTTTGAGAGGATGTAGACCATAATCACTTTAGCTAGGTGATGAAATTATGATTGAGTTTGTTTTTCATTGAAATCAAACTGTTTTCCATCTCCTTAGAATGAGGTGTAGTTGGCTATTGTGGAAAGGAACTGAACAGTTTTCTGGTTTCGTGGTTGGAACTGCAGGAATTACAAGATAGGGTTTCAAAGGCAAAGCATTCAAACGAGGAGATCATAAATATTAGAAAAGAAATCGTAGATTTCCATGGTGAAATGGTTTTGTTGGAGAATTATAGCGCCCTTAACTACACAGGTATTAGAGAAGTTTTCATTCTTTTTAGTCCTTTTGTCCATCTTTTACATGAGGATGGCACCTCATTATTAATCCTGCTGTTTTTGGCTATAAAAATTTTAGCGAGATGTGCACCGCGCATATAGTATCTTTTTTTAATCTTTTGTATAATATCATAGTCAATCAAGTGCAAATTTTGCTTATTGCCTTTAACACTTGGTATTTTTGTATTTTTTTACTTTGTTTTTCTGAGATTTCTTTTTCCAAGAATGTTCCGACTAACTGAATTGCCCCTGCATAGCCTCACTTTTCTTTTGTGGGGGTTTTATATGGAGTTTATACTTTTGTATTTTGATTAGTAATTAATCTTTTTTACTTAGATTGATGGGCTCTCCTTATTCATAGGAACCTCTTTTGGTTTACATTAGAATCTTACTCCGTACCAATTTAATATAATACAATAGGTTGCTCTTGCGGAATGAGGTTGGATAGTTTATCTTACGACGCTCTAGAAAAAAAAGATCTTTAATCGATGATTTATTTATTGAACTGTCAATGGAGCACTAACATGATATGGATATATACTAACATTAAAGCCTTAATTGTCTCTATATATTTCTTTTGACTGGTGTCCTTCATTTGTTAATCTGTCAGCAATCCTATTTACATATGACAGGGCTTGTGAAAATTCTCAAGAAGTACGACAAAAGAACTGGTGCCCTTATTCGCTTACCTTTCATACAGAAGGTTTTGCAAGAGCCCTTCTTCACCACTGACCTGCTCTACAAGCTCGTGAAGGAATGCGAGACAATGATAGATCGCCTCTTCCCTATACACGAGCTTCCTTCTTCGGCAGAGGAAGCTAGTGGAGAGGCAGAATGCTCTCCTACTACCACAGCAGCTACCAACAACGATGGCGTGATTAGAGTTCCGAAGGAACTTGCCGAGATTGAGTACATTGAGAGCTTATACATGAAAAGCACCATATCAGCGCTGAGGGTTTTGAAGGAAATTCGGAAGGGAAGCTCAACAGTCAATCCATTTTCGTTGCCACCTTTGCAGGCTACTGGAGTGGAAGGCAAGTGGAAAGAAGGTCCTTTGATGGAACAAGAAAGTCAAGTAGTCTGATTATATGAGGAAGAGAGGGTATGATTTCCCTTTCATTTTGTGTTTTCTGCCTTTAGATTTCACATATTATGCACCTATTCTATACGTGCTGCTTTAGATACTAACATAGATGTAAAAGCCCTAAAATGAAAGCTGAAATGAATTTGATATATAAGCTCAAGCTTTCTATTTGGTCATAATTCCAATACTATCAAAGTTTGTATAAATTCTGTACAATTTTTACCTTGTATTATTTTTGTGTGGCTTCCTCTGCTTGAAATTGCATGCACGGATCACTGTAGTTTTTTGAGCACTGAATCTCATAGCTTACATAGTAGGAGAATATCAATTTTCATGATCCACAGCTTTGGAAGAAGTTTATCTACTTTAATTTTTGTCCAGAATCAAAAGTCAAGGACTAAATTGCTCCAAAAAGATTGTTATGGCCATTAGTTGATTCGGTTGAATATCCTACATTGAAAAATTGAAAGAGAAATGTTCTGTATAAATATTGAGGGGATTCTCTCAATCCTTGAGCTAGCTTTTGGAATGAGTTCTACTCCTTGTATTCTATCATGGTATCAAAGTCAATACGATGTGAGGACCTCACGCGTACTAACACGCTAGACGTGGAGGAAAAACCTACCACGTTAGACGTGTGGGCGGATGTTGAATATCCCACATTGGAAAATTGAAAGAGAAAGGTCCTGTATAAATATTGAGAGGATTCCTTCAATCCTTGAGCTAGTTTTTGGAATGAGTTCTACCCCTTGTATTCTATCAGCTTCATATGTCTTAGTTTAAGAATACATTGCACTTTATGTTAAACATAACATGTCATATATGTTGTGCACGCGATGAATTTATCGATTTTTGTTCAGGAAGTGATTGTTTCACAAACGACCCAAAAACACATTATCAAATTGTTGGAAAAATTATTCCAGCCATCAATGATTGTACCCTGTTTGAGTTACATCCAATTCTAAATGATTAGTCTTGCAATGTTATCATATCAATCTGTGTCTACCAATGAAATTACTCTACTATATATTATTACACAATCGTGACGTGAGAATAGCTTTCGAGGACACATCATGTGTAACAACGTCGTGAATCTCAAGCACATTACACTTTTTCACATTGCTTGTAATATGAACTTAATGGTCGCGAGAATGCTCATTTGTTCATCTATATATATATTTCATAGCTACACAATATTCGTCTTAATTTCACTTAGGATTAAAATTTTGTGTTAGTATTCATTGACTATCAATTATATATTTTTAAATTAGACATGATTAAGATAGACAAGGAAAGCTTACTAACCCACTTCCATATAATTAAAAACCAATTGCCATAATCTTTTTAATAAGGTAAATATAAGCAAATCTTTCTTTAGTTGACTCGTTATATTTATACTTAATTACTTGGTTTTATTTTAGCATTTACCATATAATTAATTTAAGTGATTACTTTATATAGGATTATTTTTAGTACGTGACATCATGTGTGATCAAGAAATCCCTACTTAAAATCAGTATTTATTACATAATTATATTAACATAGTACTTTGTATATATGTTAGGGTAAAATGCAATATATTCCCGCCCGACAAATTCTCCGGTTTGCATTTCCCTTCCACCCGAACACTTGTCTTGAGTGTAAGATTGGCTGAACTTGGAACACTGATATTTTTCTGGAAATTAAATGTTTTGATTTTTTTTTTTTTGGTTGTCAAAATGTTTTGCCTGCTATATTTATATTTATTTTGCATCAATAAAATAGTCGTGTAGAGTGTTCACATAGATAGGTCACACAATAAATCTTGTATGGAAAAGGTTTTGTGAAAATGTAATAATTATTTGGCGTGCTTTTGGTGGCAGGATGTAAGTAATACCATATAAACTCAAAATAGATTGCCTTTTAAGTATGCCAATAACTCTCCCATCGGTGGCTTGATTACTCAGTTAGTCTATTTCCTATGCTATTAATAAAGATTGTATTGCTTAATCTATTTGGAGTTTGGAGTTTGGAGTAAGAACTTAATAATTAGGTTGGATATCCTAGTGTGAAGTATTTTAGCATGGTCTAGTATATTTCTTTTGACAGTGCGAGAAATATGAGTACGTATTCTCGAATGGACAACCTGATAGCATAATGGAATATATTTCCCAAATAATTTGTTATTGTAACTTAACGGCAACAATAATTTAGATGTCCCGTAACTTATATGTAAGGACATTTGATATATTTGCTTTCTTACAAAGATTCATTGTGTCATGAAGGCTCAAATGATGCATTTTGTTGCATTTTGTTACTTGGTACGATAAACCAATAGGGCGAGATAGATTCCGTCGTTACAATGCACATTGATTGTTGTTGGTATTTGACTAGGACAATGACATTACAAATGACATCTATCCAAATTGATCATCGGTCGGCAGTCAGATAAAAATCCTCTCCTACATGCATCTAGGCACATGTACAATCTCTTGAATAAGGAAAACATTGTGGAGTCGATCCTGTCTAGACTAGCGACGAAGGTGCTCTGTGAATTTGCCCTTCGAATTTCTTCGGTGTAAGACCATAATCCTCTCCTTTCATGTATTGGTCCTTGTCCTTGTAACTAGGCTAGCAAATATGTTCGCATTGAAGTCTTACCTAACTGTCTCGATAATCGATGCAATATTCCACCGAGGATGACTTTTGATCTATGCAAATATTGAGTCGCTAACCACTTTGTTGTTGCATACCAATTCTCCATTATCCAAGCATACATGTGTACATGTTTTAAGATCTTGATTTCGTATGCATCCGCTAACTACAACTAGTATGACCAGTCGTTAAGCTCATTTTCTCATACTCAATAAATCTAAAATCATATTTGTTCTTCGTAGCATAGTTAGCCATTTTTTATTTGATTTCAATCAAACATACCTAAGAGTTTGTACCTGATTCTACAGTGCTTTCCATATTCGCAACCTTTGTTACAATCAATCAAAGAAGGGAGCTCATTGTCAATATACTGGGAAACTGAATGTATCTCAATATCAACTTCTTCACCAGCTGCCTGCTCTTCTTCACCAACTGCCAGCTCTTCCTCGCCAATTAGGCACTGATTCACCAACTACTGCCTCTTCCTCCCCAATTGTCGGCTCTTCTTCACAGTGTAACGTCCCAAATTTTTAATTTTTTTTTTTAATTTGAAATCTTAATTTGAAAATCTTAAAATTTTTTCTCAAATTAATTTATTATATTATGTCCAAATTCAAGCCTTATAACCTTAATTCTAGAATATTTAAAAGTCTTAAATGAAATTATTAAATGTGCAGAAGCTTTTATAACCACCTTTTAACATTAAATAACTTGGTCAAAATTAAAAATAAACGCAGAATTTAAACCATTCATAAAACTTTATTAACGATAAATCCAACATATTTTATTTAAGGTTTCAAATAATATATGAAATATCATCGAAAACTGAAACATACTAAATTTAAATTATTTCTCCGATCCAAAAATATTTTCTTCTTCTGTATGCTCGCTTGTCTCTTGAAGGTTCTCGATTAAAGTCATTTCTTCCTCAGACAAAATCTCACTTAAACTACAAACTATGAGAATAACTCAGTAAGCAAAAACACGTGCAAATGCAAAATTAACATTATATTTTACCGAATCCTGATTTAACAGTTACATACTTGTTGGAACTCATTTTCCAACCTTCGTTCAGGCTTAGTCATTTCATTGTCGTTCAGACTTTGTCATTTAATTTTTGTTCAGGTATAACTATCTTTTTGTTGTTCAGGTATAGATCGAATGATGATCGTTTCGGATAGCTTTTGGTCGAATTTTGAAGGTCCAGAAACAATTTGATTCGGTCTGGACAATTCTGGTCAAAAATGGGTTGGGTCCAGTTCAGTTAGACCGGTTCTGGTTCAACTGGGCCGACTCGATTTGCTGGGCCGATTCGGTTAGACTGCTCTTAAGTGAACTGATTCAGGTTTTAAAGAAAAACATGAACGTTTTTCTTTCTCCTTCATTCTTCTTCGTGACTCCTTCATGTTTCCTCTTTCGTCGTGCTCACCAGAACACTAGAGACTAATCGTGCGACAACAGCTTCGACCGAGGGAAGTTTCTTCAAAGCTTGGCCGCTCTAGTGGAGCTGTTGCCTCATTGGAGCTCTGGCTGCGTCTGAAGGCCGATTGGTGATCGGAGACCGATGGAGGCAAGGTATGAACCTTTCTTTGAATAAGAACTTGAGAGAGAGAGAGAGAGCTCTGGTGTGCTCTTCCCCTTCACCAAGTCTGTCGACCAGCGAGAAAGTACTCTGTAAACGAGTATGTGATGATCACTGATGAAAATAAATCTGAGTGCTATAAGAAAACTATGGAGCATAAGCAAAAGAAGAACTAGTTGGATGCAATGCAAGATGAGATAAGATAATTTCATGAGAACTATATGTAGGATCGGTATTGTCTAAGAGGGGGGTGAATTAGACTTTTTAATTTTAATTACGAGTCAACCTAATTTCTCTCCTTGATTAAACTTATAGATTTAACACAAGTAATCAAATAATGTAAAGAGAGAGAGAGAGAGAAATTTGACACCAGTATTTTTACGTGGTTCGGCCAAACTGCCTACGTCCACGCTCCAAGGCTCCCCCTTGAAGATTCCTTACTTCTCCTCAACGAGAAAATACAGATCGGAATTCCGGGTTCCGATCAACTGCCTTTACAATTCTGGATTGAACTTCACGGGCGTCAATCCACTGCCTTATACAGATTTTGGGTTTGTAATTTTCAAGTACAAACTACACTCTCAGAAGAATTAAATCTCAAGTGAATATCGAGAGGTGTAGAGAAGAGTACAGAGTATGATGAAGCTTTCGCAGATTAGGGTTCAGGAATGATATTCGCAAAAGTTGTTCCTTTGTGCTCTAAGCTCGGCTTTTATACTCTGTCCATTTTCTGCTTGACTTCAATGCTTCTAAACCAATAATAGAAACTTTGTTACCGTTGGGAAGCATCCGTACAAGTTCAGGTAGCCGTTGCCGTTTGTAGTTGCAAATCGTCGTCGCCATTAATGTTCTGGAGTTATGGCTGAAAACGACGTCACTGTAGCTTCGCGGCTAATTTGAATTCTGGTGGAAGACAAAGCTGATTTAGTCTTGAACCGCCACCGGATGATGCAAACTAAAGAACCTTGAACCGGCATCGGATGATGAAGCTTTAAACGCATGAACCGGCATCGGATGATGAAGCTTTAAACGTCTTCCGCCTTTGTCGTTTAGTGACCGGAAGAGGATTTTGTTGAAGTTTTCCGCCTTTGTCGTTTAGTGACCGGAAGAGGAATTCGTTGAAGTCTTCCGCCTTTGTCGTTTAGTGACCGGAAGAGGAATTCGTTGAAGTCTTCCGCCTTTGTCGTTTAGTGACCGGAAGAGGAATTCGTTGAAGTCTTCCGCCTTGTCGTTTAGCGAGCGTAGTACTTCATCGTGTTAGCTCATCCGCCTTGTCGTTTAGCGAGCGGTGGAGTACTTCGGTTTTGCTCATCCGCCTTGTCGTTTAGCGAGCGGTGGAGTACTTCTGTTTTACTCATCCGCCTTGTCGTCTAGCGAGCGGTGGAGTTCGTCTTGTAAACAATTCCGCTCTTGTCGTTTTGTGACCGGTGGACTGAGTCTTGTAAACGATTCCGCTCTTGTCGTTTTGTGACCGGTGGACTGAGTTATTTTGTTTGGCACATTTCAGCCCTGTGCACTTAATCACATACATTAGATACTAAAATACCCTTTTTAAGGGTATCTCTATCAGATTTAACTCAAATGCATTTCATTATTTTCAATTAATAAACATAATCAAATTACAATATTAAACAGACAAATACATCATCAAAAACAAATTAGACTTAAAACACCATTTAAGTCAACAATCTCCCCCTTTTTGATGATGACAACCTATCAAAATTTGATTAAGTATAACTCCCCCATAATCTAAGCTCCCCCATAATATATGCATCTAAAAAACAAACAAACAGAGAGCATAACCATAACTAAATCCAAGAACATTTATCACATTTCTCCCCCATTGACATTATAAAAAAAAAAAATAACCAGAGAAAGACAGCAGAAACATTGCATTCAACAATAGGGATCCAGACAAAAAATGTATGTAGATAAAAATAGATTATCTCTTATGACAGGAATCTAAAAACTTCTTCCAAAAAGCATGGACAGCCCAAGAAGGCAATGTGAGGGGGGGATTGAAAAAGGCATCCACCCGAGCTTGAAGTGTGGCAAGATCAAGAGGTAGAGGTTCCTGATAGAGCACCAAGTCTGTACAGGGATTAGCAATGGGAGATGGTTCTGGAGAAGCCACCAGATCCTGACTTGGAGAAGGCTCGACTGGAGGAGCAACAGGAGATGAATGCTCTACCAGAGAAGCAATAGGAGATGAATCCATTGGACTGGAGGGCTCGAAGGATGGCTCCAGGACAGAAGGAGCAGCAAGGGTAGAGAAAGCCAGTTCAGACTCCTGGAGATCCAAAGGCATCACTCGAGAATCTGCAACAACCGCCGGTCTGTAAAAAGGAAGATGGAGGTCTTCAAAAGTGGGCTCAGTAGGTCGGGAAGGAATATGTGCTGCAGGGCAAAGAGCCTCAACTTTAGATGTAAGAGCCTTAAGGTCACGAGCGAAGATTTTGGTATGCCTTTCCCATTTTTGATCCATTTGACCCTGTTCCACACCTGCAGCTTCTTGCAAATCCGCTTTGAGTTGATTGATCTTGGACTCAATGGACGAGTCAAAGTCAGCCTTGAGTTGTCAATGCTGGACTTCAACTCCATATACTGCTCCAGACTGATAGAAGATCTCCTTTGATATAAGATGGGAGTGACATGAGTGACAGTTGGGATTGGTGAGGTCACTTGGACTGTAAGAGGTAGGGAGACTATTGGAGCAGGGGGAAGGTCTTGAGACACAAGTGGAACTGTGGGAGGTAGTATAGGGGCAGGAGGAGAAGAAGGGCCAGAGGCAGGCATGGTAAGCAGCAACACAGAGGTTGAATGAAGAATATCATGAGAAATATCATGAGTTGAGATTGCAGTCACATCTGCATCATCCTGATCAGACTCCTCTGCTAGGATAAGTTTTCTTTTCCTTTGAACAACATTGGCTAGATCAGTTTCCATATGGGCTGCAGGCAGAGGATTCTCAGATGAGGCAGGTGGAGGACCATGTTTGATGATGGAGGAAATTGCTCGAAACACCGGAGAGATGGATGGAAGAGCAGGCTGAGAAGGCAGTAGGAGAGAAGGTGGAGGTGAAGTAGGGGAAGGAATGCTAGGTGCAGAGGGAGCAGAGATAGCCTCAAAGGGATTAGCTGAAGCTAATGAAGCAGATTGACTAGTCCTTGGAGGAGGGGCACGGCGACGGGGTACTGGTGGAGGACGTTTAGGGCGAGTGACACGAGGACTAGGAGGGGAAATATCAAAGGCAGGGATCTCAGAGTCACCACCACTTTCTTGCACAGAGGATTCCTCATCCAAACTCACGTCCTGTTTTCCTTTACGGGCAGCTTTGACCATAGCTGTCCTCTTCTTGGACTGATCCATAACTAAAGTTCCTTGACGATTTCTCTTAATTCCCATCCTGGTCAAGGTGTCTTTGGAGTAAAAGCTGGTTGATTTCAGACAAGTAGGATCCTCATCATCAGGGAATTCAACCTGAAACTTCTCAAAGGTCTTCATGAGAAGGAGGTTATAGGGAAAAGAGGTAGATGGGCTTGAAGAAACGCTCTGAATTATTCGTCTCAAAATGATGTATCCAATGTCAACAGGTTCCTTCATATAGATTGCATATAGAAGAACAAGCTCCATGCTGCTAATGTCATCATAATGACCACCCTTAGGAAGAACATTATAGCAGATCATTTGATGAAGAAGACGAGCACGAATGGTTAAATGCTTGCTTTTCAAAGGATTGGGAATATGGTTCGGATCAAGAGCAATTTCTTTTAAAAATTGTTGGCCACCAGGAAGTCTTAGAAATGGAATTTCTTACCCTATGGAATAAATTTTGGAATGTTGATCCAAATGGGGATAGCCCAAAAGCTCATTGATAAATTTGGAGTGAGTTCTATGTTTTTTCCGCGCACATAGCTTGAAATAATAGACTGGTCAGAAGTATAGCTGAGATTAGCGTAAAACATCCTAATGGCGGAGGGATAAAAGAAAGACTCAACCTCAAACAGTCCTATTAAGCCAATATCTGTCAAAGGAGCTATGATGTTTAAAGATTCTAACTCATTGGGAACCATACCACGGCCTGGAATCAACTTCTTATCCTTAAAGTCGTCGTGATACCGGATTTCAGCATCCTCATTTAGGAAGTAGAACGACGGCCAACTAATTGACCGAGGGATCGCTCGAGCCAGACGAGGGTTGGGTTTGGCTTTCTTTTGCGGTGGTCCCGCATCACCTCGAGACGAAGAAGCGAGATGATCATGTTCACGAGCTTGTTCTATTGGAGAAATTTTGTGAAGATGACCTAGAGAGGAAAGGTTGGCGATAGAGAGTTTACTGAGAAGGGCGCGAAAGATGAAGCGTTTCGAAGAAGAAACCGAGTTTAAACGAGAGAGAACCACGCCCGACATGATGAAATCACACGTGTAATACTGATATTGTCCGATTGATGACACGTGTCGGCAGATTAGGAAATGTATTATCCGGTCTGTGGATGAACTACATCTTCCGGTGAATAGAAAAAGGACCGGAAGATGTGTATATTAAAGACAAAAACAATAGAAGAGAAACTTAACTTTTCTCATACTTAAGAAGACCTAATCTTATTCTAATACCACAAAAGGTTTTCTCATCCAAAGGTTTTGTAAAAATGTCTGCCAGTTGATCTACAGAATTAACAAACTCTAAAGAAATATCACCTCTTTGAACATGATCTCTAATAAAATGATATCTGACATCTATGTGTTTTGTTCTAGAGTGCTGAATTGGATTCTTGGAAATATTAATTGCACTGGTGTTATCACACCGAATAGGAATCCTATCATAAAACAGATTGTAATCTTCCAAAGTCTGTTTCATCCAAAGCATTTGTGCACAACAACTGCCTGCAGCAATATATTCACTCTCAGCAGTTGACAATGCAACAGAATTCTGCTTCTTAGAATACCAAGATACTAAAGATTCACCTAAGAATTGACAAGTGCCACTAGTGCTTTTTCTATCAATTAGACTACCAGCATAGTCAGAATCAGAATATCCAATTAGATCAAAGGAGGTACCCTTCAGATACCATAATCCTAAATCATGAGTCCCACTTAAATATTTGAAAATTCTTTTGACAGCCGATAAGTGAGATTCCTTAGGGGCAGCCTGGAATCTAGCACACAGACAAACACTAAAGAGTATATCTGGCCTGCTTGCAGTCAGATATAACAGAGAACCAATCATACCACGATATTTCTTGATATCAACACTTATACCATTTTCATCCTTGTCCAATTTAGTAGTGGTACTCATGGGAGTTTTAGAGGATTTGACAGAGTCTAACCCAAACTTCTTAAGGAGTTCCTTAACATATTTTTCTTGACTGAAGAAAATTCCATCAGGAGATTGGCTAATCTGGAATCCTAAGAAAAACTTTAACTCCCCCATCATACTCATCTCAAATTCACTTTGCATGAGGGAAGAGAACTCATTACACATTTTGACATTTGTTGATCCAAAAATAATGTCATCGACATAAATTTGAACTAACAAAATGTCTGCATCCTTTTGCATGGTAAATAGAGTTGAATCAGAATTACCCTTTTTGAAATTTCTTTCTTCAAGGAAATTCTTCAATCTATCATACCAAGCTCTAGGAGCCTGCTTAAGACCATAGAGAGCTTTTCTAAGTTTGTAGACATGGTCGAGTTTATCAAAGGCTTCGAAACCTAAAGGTTGCTCTACATAAACCTCTTCTGTAATATAACCATTTAAGAATGCACTCTTTACATCCATTTGAAAGAGTGTGAAGTTTTTGTAGCAAGCAAAAGCAAGGAGCATCCTAATTGACTCTAATCTAGCTACAGGGGCAAAAGATTCCTCAAAATCAATTCCCTCTTCCTAAGAGTACCCCTTAGCAACTAGTCTAGCCTTGTTTCTCACAACAATCCCATTTTCATCCAATTTATTCTTATAAACCCATTTGGTTCCAATAATGGGATGATCCTTAGGCCTTGGAACAAGTTCCCATACCTTGCTCCTTTCAAATTGATTTAATTCTTCTTGCATGGCCAAAATCCAATTTTCATCACTCTCGGCTTCTTCAAATTTCTTAGGCTCTACTTGTGAAATGAATGCCACATGGGCACAGAGATTCCTAAGAGAGGATCTAGTCTTAACTCCTAATGAAGGATCACCTAAGACTTCATCTATTGGATGGTTTCTGACATATTTCCAATCTCTAGGAAGAGCTGGATTATCATCCTTGACAGGAACAACTTCTAAGGAGGTAGAGGAGGGTTCTAAGGATTTTTCTACTTGAAGTAAATCTGAGGGTTTTTCTAAGGAAAGAGAGTCCAGTTGATTATCCAAAGAATCATCCTCATCCACATTGATTGTGGGTTGAGGGGACTGATCAAAGTTGACATGAACTGACTCCTCAACAACTAGAGTTCTCCTATTGAATACTCTATATGCTTTACTGGAAAGGGAATAACCAAGAAAAATTCCAAGATCAGATTTGGAATCGAATTTTCCTAAGTTATCTTTAGTGTTTAGAATGAAAACTTTGCTTCCAAAAGCTCTAAAATATTTAACTGAATGAATTTTTCCACTCCAGAGCTCATAAGGAGTTTTCTCCAGAATAGGTCTTATGGAGACCCGATTAAGCACATAGCAGGCTGTTGCAATAGCTTCAGCCTAGAAATACTTAGGAAGTGAATTCTCATTAAGCATAGTCCTAGCAAGCTCTTGGAGAGATCTATTCTTCCTCTCAACAACACCATTTTGCTGAGGGGTCCTAGGAGAAGAGAAGTTGTGCTCAATTCCATGTTTGAGACACAAGAGTTCAAATTTCTCATTTTCGAATTCTCCACCATGATCACTGCGAATAACAACAATGGTGAGCTCCTTTTCATTTTGAACCCTTTTCCTAAAACTAGAAAAAGTGTCAAAAGTCTCATCCTTAGACTTCAGAAAGTGAACCCAAGTAAATCTAGAAAAATCATCAACAATGACAAATGCATAGAATTTTCCTCCTAGGCTAGCTATATTTGAAGGACCGAAGAGATCCATGTGAAGGAGTTGAAGAGGCTTAGAAGTTGAGATTGCATTCTTCGATGCAAAAGAAGTTTTGATCTGCTTACCCATTTGGCAAGCTTCACAGACCTTATCCTTCTCAAAGGATATCTTAGGGATTCCTCTAACTAAATTCTCCTTAGTAATCTTAGCTAAGGTATCCATCCCTACATGTCCTAATCTCCTATGCCAGATCCAACAGTCATTAGAAGAATTCACAGCAAAACATTTTTCAACACTACAATCAATATCATCAATGTCAATGACATAAATATTTTCTTTCCTAAAGCCAGTAAACAGAATTTTGCCATTTGCAGCATCTTTAATTATGCATGAGTCAGATTTAAATATCACTTCATAACCTTTGTCACATAATTGACTTATGCTAAGCAAATTGTGTTTTAACCCATCAACTAATAAAACATTTTCTATAAAAGGATTGATAGGGTTACCTATGTTGCCAATGCCAACAATTTTGCCCTTTTGGTTTCCACCAAAAATGACACTGCCCTTTTTCTTGTTGACAACAGCAAACTTGGTTGAGTCTCCCGTCATATGCCTTGAACAACCACTGTCAAGGTACCACTGATTCTTCCCGGAAGAGCACTCAACCTGCAAAACAGTAATCAATTTGTCTTCTTAGGTACCCAAATCTTTTGGGTCCTAGTGTTAGGTCTGGTTCCTTTGGGAACCCATTGTACTTTACTGCTAGATTTCATATTGTTTGATTTAAATGGACACTCAAAGGATTTATGTCCTACTTCATTACATGCATGACAAACAGTAGATTTAACAAAGTAATTCTTGTAAACTTTCTTTTTACTAGATTCATTATAGCCTATTCCGGCCCTGTCAAAGTTTACTCTCTGTTTGCCTAATAGAATCTTATATATCTTGTTGCCATTTGTAAATTTCAAAATGATAGTATTTAAATCCTCATTTCTGCTTTTAAGTTCATTTATTTCCATTTTCTGCATATTACACTCTTTAGCATGCAGGTCAACCTCTTTAGCGTGCTTCTCTACTAAACCTGCATTATCCTTCTTCAACATATTATACTTGGTCTTAAGCATGCCAAATTGTTTAACCAAATCGTTAAAAGCATCGATCAGATCACTTTCTTCATTATCACTATCATTGTCACTTAAAATACTTGAAGAAGAAGTACTAACCTTTTCTTCATGCGCCATGAAGCACAGGTTTGCAACTTCCTCATCTTCTGATGAAGAGGTATCTTCTTCACTATCATCCCAAGTAGCTTTCATAGCCTTTTTCTTAAACTTCTTGGGATACTTCTTTGCTAGTGGACAGTCTGCCTTCATATGACCAGGCTTTCCACATCCAAAGCATGTGATCTCCTTGTCTTTTTGAGACTTCTCACCCTTTGGAAATCTTTTTCCCTGCATCCTCTTCCGTTGCAGGAATTTGCTGAATCTCCTGGTTATAAGGGCAATGTTCTCATCTTCTTCTTCTTCTTCAGATTCATCAGGTTTGCTCGAAGAGGCTTTGAGGGCTATGTCCTTTCTCTTGGAGATCTCCTTTTCCTTGAGATCCTCCTTGTCATTTGCCCTCATTGTGATCTCATGTGTCATGAGAGATCCAATGAGCTCTTCCAGCTTTAAGGTTTTGAGATCCTTTGCTTCCTGAATGGCAGTTACTTTTGGTTGCCATGCTCTAGGTAGGGATTTCAGAAGTTTCCTTACCTGTTCTTCACCTGAGTAAATCTTACCAAGAGCTTTAAGACCATTAGTGATGTTAGTAAATCGAGTAAACATAGAACTAATGGTTTCTCCTTTTTCCATGGAAAACAGTTCATATTCATGAACTAACATGCTCAATTTACTCTCTTTCACCTGGTTTGTGCCCTCGTGTGTGACTTCTAATAGATGCCAGATCTCTTGGGCACTCTCACATCCTTGTACTCTATTGAATTCGTCTCTATTTAACGCACAGTACAAGGTGTTTATTGCCTTGGCATTCAGGCTCAGGTTCTTCTTATCTGTATCATTTAGTTCATGTGAAGCTTTGGGAATCCTAATGCCATTTTCTGTTTTAAAGGCTATGTATGGACCATTTTCTAGATTTCCAATACACATAATCATTACTATCGAAGAATGGAGGTCTGGTGGTAGACTGACCTTCCATTTGTGTGGAGTGTGTGTTGAATGCCATTTTAGATATCACAATGTTTACTAGATAAACTACTTAGACAATATTAAACCTTGCTCTGATACCAATTGTAGGATCGGTATTGTCTAAGAGGGGGGTGAATTAGACTTTTTAATTTTAATTACGAGTCAACCTAATTTCTCTCATTGATTAAACTTATAGATTTAACACAAGTAATCAAATAATGTAAAGAGAGAGAGAGAGAGAAATTTGACACCAGTATTTTTACGTGGTTCGGCTAAACTGCCTACGTCCACGCTCCAAGGCTCCCCCTTGAAGATTCCTTACTTCTCCTCAACGAGAAAATACAGATCGGAATTCCGGGCTCCGATCAACTGCCTTTACAATTCTGGATTGAACTTCACGGGCGTCAATCCACTGCCTTATACAGATTTTGGGTTTGTAATTTTCAAGTACAAACTACACTCTCAGAAGAATTAAATCTCAAGTGAATATCGAGAGGTGTAGAGAAGAGTACAGAGTATGATGAAGCTTTCGCAGATTAGGGTTCAGGAATGATATTCGCAAAAGTTATTCCTTTGTGCTCTAAGCTCGGCTTTTATACTCTGTCCATTTTCTACTTGACTTCAATGCTTCTAAACCAATAATAGAAACTTTGTTACCGTTGGGAAGCATCCGTACAAGTTCAGGTAGCCGTTGCCGTTTGTAGTTGCAAATCGTCGTCGCCATTAATGTTCTGGAGTTATGGCTGAAAACGACGTCACTGTAGTTTCGCGGCTAATTTGAATTCTGGCGGAAGACAAAGCTGATTTAGTCTTGAACCGCCACCAGATGATGCAAACTAAAGAACCTTGAACCGGCATCGGATGATGAAGCTTTAAACGCATGAACCGGCATCGGATGATGAAGCTTTAAACGTCTTCCGCCTTTGTCGTTTAGTGACCGGAAGAGGATTTTGTTGAAGTCTTCCGCCTTTGTCGTTTAGTGACCGGAAGAGGAATTCGTTGAAGTCTTCCGCCTTTGTCGTTTAGTGACCGGAAGAGGAATTCGTTGAAGTCTTCCGCCTTTGTCGTTTAGTGACCGGAAAAGGAATTCGTTGAAGGTCTTCGCCTTGTCGGGCTTTGTCGTTTAGCGAGCGGTGAAGTACTTCGGTTTTGCTCATCCGCCTTGTCGTTTAGCGAGCGGTGGAGTACTTCTGTTTTACTCATCCGCCTTGTCGACTAGCGAGCGGTGGAGTTCGTCTTGTAAACAATTCCGCTCTTGTTGTTTTGTGACCGGTGGACTGAGTCTTGTAAACGATTCCGCTCTTGTCGTTTTGTGACCGGTGGACTGAGTTATTTTGTTTGGCACATTTCAGCCTGTGCACTTAATCACATACATTAGATACTAAAATACCCTTTTTAAGGGTATCTCCATCAGATTTAACTCAAATGCATTTCATTATTTTCAATTAATAAACATAATCAAATTACAATATTAAACAGACAAATACATCATCAAAAACAAATTAGACTTAAAACACCATTTAAGTCAACACTATACTTATGAGTTAGTTCAGCTTCTAAATGGGAGAAAAACACTGAAGAACAAATGGGTATACAAACTCAAAGACGAAAATTCGCAACCAAAGTATAAGGTACGACTGGTTGTGAAAGACTTTGGTCAGAAGAAGGGGGTTGATTTTGAGGAAATTTTTTCAGCTGTCGTGAAAATGTCACCAATACGAGTGGTACTTGGATTAGCTTCAAGTTTCATTTTGGAGATCGAGCAACTCGATATGAAAACAACATTATTCTTGCATAGTGAATTAGAAGAAGAGATTTACATAGAATAACCAGAAGAGTTCATTGTCAAGGGAAATGAACATCTTGTATGTAGATTGAAGAAGTGTCTGTATGGATTAAAAACAAGCCCCAAGACAATGATATAAGAAATTCGATTTCTTTATGGGAAATCAAGGATACATAAAAACTTCCTCAGACCATTATGTGTTCGTGAAAAAGTTCACAGATGATACATTTATAATCCTCCTACTTTATGTCGACAACATGTTGATTGTGAGCCCAAGCAGAGAAAATATTGTTAAGTTAAATAATGAACTTAACAAGTCTTTTGCCATGAAAGACTTAGGACCGACGAAACAGATGCTTGGGATGAGAATCATTCATGATAGGAAGAATGAAAAATTATGGCTATCACATGAGAAATATATCAATAAAGTTTTTAGCCGATTCTATATGGATAAGGCGAAACCAGTCAGTACTGCTCTTGTTAAACATTTTAAACTTATTTTTTAACAAAGCTCTTCCACTTAAGAAGGAAAAGTAAAAATGCAAAGAAGTTAGTATGCCTCAGCAGTTGGCAGCTTGATGCATGTCATGGTTTGTACGAGACCTGATATTTCACATTATGTTAGAGTTGTCAGCCAATTTCTAACAAATCTAGACAGAGAGCATTAGAATGCAGTGAAATGGATTCTTAGGTATCTTAAATGTACTTCTGAATTCAGTTTGTGTTTTAGAAGTAAAGAGCCTTCGTTAGTAAGCTATACTGACGCAGACATGACTGGAGATATTGACTTCAAAAGATCAACATCAGGGTATGTGGTTACATTTGAAGGGGGAGTTGTATCATGACAATCTAAATGACAAAAGTCAGTTGTGCTATCTACAACAGAAGCTGGGTTTATTGCGGCTATAAAACGTGCAAAGAAATTTTGTGGATGCAAAAATTTCTAATAAAATTGGGTCATAAACAAGATAAATATATCTTGTATCGTGACATTCAAAGTGCTATTCATTTAAGCAAGAACCTGATCTTTCATTCGAAGTCGAAACACATAGATATCAGGTATCATTGGATAAGAGATGTGTTAGACACCAATCAAATATATCTTGAGAAAATTCACACGGATGATAATGACTCAGATATGTTGACAAAGATCTTGCAGAAGAATAAACATTAATTCTGTAGAAACTCATCAATATTGGAGATACCTCATCATAAGTCGGTAGAGGGAGATTTGTGGGGTCCCTCCATTATGATGAGGGACCCCTCTCATCAATAAATGAAGTGCAGAAGGAAATTTTTTTTCTTTTGCACTTCACTCTTCAGTAAGATCTTCAGATCTTGCTGGAGATTGTCTTCTTGTGAGGAACTCTCTATTTATAGAGTTCCTGATTAAGGAAAAAAATCATCTAAGTGAAGAAGGAACAAGTATTAATTTTAAAAAAATATCAAACACTATTTAATTTACTTGAAATTTTTAACACATATTCACGACATAATGAAAAAATAACTTGGAAAGTTTCGTGATTTTCTAACAGTTTTATGATTTATTATAATTACTTTATAAAATAATTAATGAAAATTATAATAAATCGTATAAGTGTTAGAAAATCACAGAATATTTCAGATTATTTTCCCATTACGTGGTAAATATGTAGTAAAAATTTCAAATAAATTGAATATCGTTTGGTATCTTTTTTAAAAGTAATTTATAAATCATAGAGAGTGAATGAATAGTGAACGGAAGGTGAACAGAAGGTGAACACCACCCTCTACGGTCCCCCGTTCTAGCGTAAAGTTGAGAACTGAGGGTGTATGGAGGGTGAATACCCTCCTCTCCCCATAGTTTGAGGGTTTTTTAAAACAAACCCATACTTCGAAGTTAAAATGATTTTAACCATTTTCTTTATAATTTAGAGAGAAAGGCAAAAAGTAATCAATATATCTTCAAGCGATGTGTCTGAGAAAATGGCTTTTATGTCAAATCGATCAACAGAGCAATCAAACTCAGAGGTAGGATAAACCTATTTGCACTCATTGCAAGATAACCAGACACACAGTGGATAAATGCTATAAAACCCATGGATATCCTCCTAGTTGTAAACAGAGGGACATAAACAATTCAAAGAAGGTTTTGAATATTGCATATACAAATCCTGTAGGGATGCAAAGTGAGAATCTTGCGGGAATGAATTCGGTACAATCTCTTACTGCTAATCAATGTCAACAACTTATAGTTCTTCTAAGTTCTTAGCTACAACACAGTGTTAGGATTAGACACCCTAATCTATCTGTAACGAACGATCGAGAAACCGAAAAATAAAACGAAAATAATAGACATAGAATTTTACGTGGAAACCCTAGAAGGGAAAAAACCACGGGCAAATGAGAGAATCACTAATATCAAATTCGGTACAATGAGTTTTACGACTTAAACATCAATATATAGAGAAAATATAAAATCCTAATATTGATATACGGCTCGATCCGACCCAACTAGAATTCGGGTCACACCAAATTCTAATAAACTCCACCTTGACACGAATTCCATATGAGAGATCCAACGGGCTATTCGGTCCAACCCAAAGCGAATTCAGAACACTAAACTCTGACAGTCTCCATCTTCAACGAAAATCCAATGGAAGGAAACAAATCTTCAAAACCTCATTAAAAATAAGCTCCTCTACCACAAAGGCCCCAGATGAGCCAACTCAACATCCGATACCGTTCAAGTTTAAGTCCTGCTTAAACTTGAGAGACTTACTTGAGAAGAAATCGTATCTCCTCCTCTATGGTATCAATGAATTATCAGGGTTGTCGCAACGGACTGTATTTGAACATATTGAAGACTCCACACAGGAATCGTTACCCTCAAACACATTCAATGCATAACCCACAGTTTCATCATATCGTCCTAGAGTTTTAACCTTCTATTGCCTTTGACGATACCACTCTGACGTGAAACTAAAACTGGTGATTGAACATCTGTAATAGGCTGACCACCGGCTCTGATGTACCCTCAGATCCCAACCTGAATTTCACCTGAGAACCTGACTTCTTCCGAGTTATCTCAACCTTTCTCTTAGAAGGTGAATTCACAAACTTTGCAGCCTTATTACCCACTACATGACTGTGGAATCCACGATCTTCGCGTGCATCACATATAATGAGGAGCATTTTTCTCCTCTCGTAACGATCAATGAACCTCGGTAAGCTTCCATTTTCCATCACGAAAGGTTTTGCCAAACCTTTCGTTATCGAGCTTGCTAGTTGAGACCAAATTCTTGAGAATGTCAGGGATGTGCTTCACACCTCTCAAAACCAATGTGTTGCCGATGTTGATCTCTAAACGCACATCTCACATACCAATGACTTTTTCTATGCCACCATTTCCCATCCTCACAGTTCCAAAGTCACCCGAAGTGTCGGACGTAAAGAAATCTCTCAGCGAAGTGGCATGTATTGAAGCGCCACTATCGATTACCCAACCTGTATCTTGGCAAACAAAATTTACGACATCCTCGTCATACACACTAAAGAACTCCTCGGTGACTGTGGCTATCTCCTTGCCTGTGTCATTACCGTTCTTCTTCGGTGCTCTGCAATCCTTCTTCATGTGACCTTGTTTGCCACAATTCCAGCACTCAAATGTTTGCTAGGACTTGAACTGACTCCTCCCATTCTTGGACTGTTGGAGTTTCTGTCATTATTTCTTCCTCTGTTTTCAACATTCAAAGCTGAGCCTTTCGATGTTCACTAGAATCAATCTTACGAATCTCCTCGGCAAGAATACGATCTATCACATCGGTGGATACTAGTTTAGCACTTCCAACTGAGTTACTAACTGCTGCTCTCATAGGCTCCCAACTATTTGGTAGAGATGCCAACAAAATTAGTGCACAAACCTCATCCTCAAAATTAATTTCCACATATAGCAATTAATTCACAATCATATTGAATTCATTCAGATGCGTTGCGACAGAAGTACCATAAATCATCTTTAGATTAAAAAGTTTCTCCATCAGAAATATCTTGTTATTCGCGGAGGGTTTCTCATACATATCAGACAGAGTTTTCATCAGACTCGAGGTGGTCTTCTCCTTCGCCACGTTGTGAGCAACGTTTTTGGTTAGCGTCAATCAGACGACTCCCAAAATCTATCTATCAAGGAAATTCCATTAACTATCTTTCATCTTCTCTGGTTTTGCACTCAAAGGAAGATGAAGTTTCTTTCCATATAAGTAATCCTCGATTTGCATTCTCTAGAATGCGAAATCTGTCCCATTGAATTTTTCAATAATGTGTCTTGTACTATCATCGTTTGTCATCGTTATCAATAATTAATGTCCAAAATAGATATATCCAGATCAATTATTCAACCCCAATATTTAATCTCCACGATAACGGTAGATTCGCCAAATAAATTATCTGAAACCAAATTATCTGAACCAATAAAATATTGCACCTAAAAATCATAGTTTCCACAAATAATTCTATTTGATCTCCCAAATCAAACCATTTTACAATTTGTAATAAAATAAATAAATTTTGATGGGACGAAACTGTTCATACTTCGCAGCGAATTTCTGAACACCAAGAAATTCAAACCAGTTCTTCTCTGTGAAACTTTGAAGAATGGGATTGCAAGCAGAGGCGGTTTCTAATCGGAGCGATGGCCAGAGCAACTGCGCGTGGTGGTTCTGCGAATGGGTCGACGGCGGACAGTTCTTCCTGGTGCGCGACGGTTTGAGATCGGAAAGGCGGTCGAAAAGCTTTTTCACTGACGACGGTCGGTTGGTTGCACAGTCACCGAACTTCTTCTTCGCCGGACGGGGTGCGGCTTCTGCTTCTGGTCTTCACTTTGCATGGCCTGCAGCTCGAGCATAATAGAACAAAAGCTTCTATGTTCTTCTTCGTGGTCAAACGACGGACTTCTCTATTCTTCGTTGCTGCTCCTCTGTCAGACGGTGGAGGGCGACTGAACGGCGGGCTGTGGCAAACCTTCTTATGCTTTCCTTGTTGTTCATCGCAGCTCGGGTTTCACTCCTCTTTTTCGCAGTTCTTTTGTTTTTTTTTTATTTCCTCCAAAATCACAATTTCAATTTCCAAAATTGCAAAGTCCGAATTATTCGATACCTTCGAAAAAATCAAACTCTGATTTTTGAAAAACGGCTCCAACCTGAAGCTCTGATACCAGTTATTAGGATTAGACGTTCTAATCCACCTGTAACAAACAATCGAAAAACCAAAAAAGAAAACGAAAAAATAGTGGATACCGAATTTTACGTGGAAACCCTATAAGAGAAAAAACCATGGGCAGAGGAGAAAATCACTAATATCAAATTCGGTACAATGAGTTTTGAGATTCAAACATCAATATATAGAGAAAACGTAAAACACTAATATTGATACACGGGTCCGATATTTCATTTGATAACTCATGATGACTTTTAGTATTTTTTGACAATTGTTGATGACCATAGTAGAGCCACATGGGTCTGTCAAAGTCTAATGTTGCTAAAGTGTTTCACAATTTCATTCAAATGATTGAAACCCGATCTGATTCTATTTTTTGAAGCATTAGGACATATAATGCTTCTGAATTCTCATTCAATGAGTTTTATCACAAACAAGTAATTGTACACTTCATTCATTCGTAGAGACTCCACAACAAAATTCTGTTGTGGAAATAAAACATCAACATATTCTTAATGTAGTTTGTTCTCTTCTTTTTCAATCTCATGTGCTTCTTAAATTTTGAGAGAAATGTATCCTTACAACAGTTTATTTGATTAATATAGTTCCTTGTCATTTTATCAAATAAAACTTCTTTCGAAATATTGTATCCCAAACCCCCTTCATATGATCATTTGCAAAATTTCATATGTTTATGTTTTGTATCCATTTTAAAAAACAACCATGATAAATTCACCAGTAGACCAAAATAAGCAGTTTTTATTGGATATCCTGCTGGATATAAGGGGTACAAAGTACTAGATCTTGAAACAAATAAAATTCTTATTTCATAAAATAAGCATTTTTCCCCTTCAAATTGGATGACAACAGTGAACTTGATTTTGATCTATATTTCCAAAATGCTAATTCACAGGCTTCGGCACCTTCAAATAGTCCAGCTTCAACTCAATCAAATCCTTCTGAAACAATAATTGATTGTTCAGAAAACAAATATAGACGTGTTTCAAAATCTCCTTCCTATTTGGCAAACTATCATTGCTATTTGATTGCTGGCAATGATCTTGTTCCCAGTTCAAACTCTCAGTACTCATTGTCAAACTATCTATCTTATAATAAGCTGTCTGAATCTTATAAGGCATATACGTTAGTCATTTCTTCCAAACTTGAACTTAAATTCTATCATCAAGCTGAAAAATATCCCTAATGGAGAGAAGCAATGGGTGCTGAGCTTAAAGCTCTTGAAGAAAATTATACCTGGACATTGACTGAGTTGCCAGCTGGAAAACAACCCATTGAATGCAAATAGTCACTGGGGGTGTCAGACGCATTTGGGCCCATGAAAAAGATTAATCTATGTTATCGATACCCGCATTCTTTACCCCCTCGAGAATTTCCAACTTCAACCCTTGGACAAACTGATTGACCTTGTTCTCCTCTTCGCTAATCAAATGACCTGCATAACGAGATAGTGATTCAAACCTTCGTACATAGTCGGCCACTGACCAAGTTTGGCATAGCTGGGTGAACTACGCCATTTTGTTGGTTCGGACGGTCCGATTAAAGTACTTGTCGTAGAACATCGTCTTGAACCTTTCTCATGTCATAATCCCTGCATTCGATGTGGCCTTAACTGTGTACCACCAAAAACAGGCGTCCTTCTCTAAATGGAATACCGCACATGTCACTTTCTCGGCTTCCCCCACTTTTGCATAATCAAACATACTCTCAATCTTCTGGATCCACTCCTCAGCGCAAGTGGGGTCCAAAGACTGTCCGTCAAACGTTGGGGGCCCAAGCCATCTAAATCTTTCCCCACTCTGGTCCTGTGGAGCATTACCTTGTCCGTTCCTATCTCGGTTCAATAGAATCCGTAGTTGCTCCAACTGTCTGTTCACTAGGTCCATCAATTGGCTAATAGGATTCTTTCGGGGTTGCCTAGGTACTCTCGGCATCTTGTCGTTCCTAGACACATTACAAAGCAAAATAAACATTTAATAACAATAACTTAAATTTAAACACTTACAGTCGATGAAGTGTCCTCGTGCGGCGGTCTATGTTCGTAGGCAGTCTACAGAAAAGCTTTTAAAACCCGGGTGTTCTGATATCATAGTTGTGACAACCTCGCCCAACCCGCAGGCAGAATAGGACCGCCACGGACTAGCCGTGACATACTCTTAAACTTACTCTTCGTTTATTGACATAAAATTTTTCATTTTTCATTTAACACTTTAAAAATGAATTTGAACATTCAAACCTCTTTTTATCAACATCGAAGCCTAACTTAAAACGTATTTAAAAGGACTCGTTTAAGGTCGGAAAACCATCGTTTACAACTTGGAACCCAAAAACATAGAGGACACATACATGGGGCATGCCCAAGCATTTGGTGCGTGCGGCCCCCCCTCGTGTGCTTCGCTCCCGTCAGGCGTGCCCACGTCGCGCCCGCCTTGCACGATTCGTGCATCAGCCCCGCGAACCTCGCACCATTCGTGCCCCTCGCGTGCTCCGTGCACCTACTGCGCACACACCGCACGCCCACGTCGTGCGCTTCGCGCTCCTGTCGTGCGCTCGGAGGCGCTTACCGTGCTCGCACGCGTGGCCCCGTCGCACTCTATCCGCGCGCGCCTGACTCCCCACCGAAGCCAATCGATCGCGCCCTCGCGCGATTGATCAGCACCTGAGGGTGTCTCTTCATGGTTTTGGCCGATCGATCGGCGTCTGGCTCCCTGCGGGAACCGATCAATCGCGCCCTTGCCTGATCGATCGGCACCCTCTCGGGTGTCAAGGCATTTCTTCGATCGGTGTCCGCTCTGTCAAAAAATTATATCAAGTGGCCTCTATTATGTTTAGAGAAGAATCTCATACGAAATTCACTTGATCATGGCAAGAACGAAGTCGAGAATTACTTCAGAATTTATGCTGTCATTCCCAATCATGGAACCTTAGAGCTTGAATTGATGAAATACCAATTTTGAACTATTTGAGTATATTCGTATCTCTATTCAACTTATAGACCTCTTCAATCGCGTAATACTAAAGACCTAATACTATTTAAAACATAGCTCATGATTAAAAATACTGTCAAAGTTATAATTTGGGATAAATGAAAATTTGAAGGGTTAAAAGGGTAAAAACCCAATTTTACCCTAAAACTCCATTAAAGCCTCCCCCTCCCTCCCTCCCTCATGAAAACACTCTTTCCAGTAAATTCTTAACGCTGATTACGTAAAAAAGCTACTTACGAACTTGATATTATTTCCGGCATAATTCAAATCAATGTCTCCCAATTTTTTTAAATTTAACTGTTAATTTTGGACAATATTGACAAATAGATGAATTTAGATATATACTTAATAAAATAGAAATAAATTTTAAAAAATATTGGCTTGACAGTCCTCATATTGCGGATCAAATTTATAAGTCAAAACTGTCTACCTTCGATGAAATTAAATTTGAGCAGAAGGAACGGTCGACACCCGAGAGCGGTGATCGATCAGCTCCCCTCGCACGTGCCACCCGGTTGGTGCACGCACCCAAGTAAGCAACACGCGTGCGCCACGCATGCGCGCTGAAGGAATGCCGTGCGTGCGACGATAAGGCGATGGGCGCGAGGCTATCGTGCGCGATGCGCGTGAGGATGTGCGCACTAAATGTTTGTCATGTGCGCGACGGCAGGGCTCCGGGCGCACGACGACTGCGCGCGATGACTGAGCGACTTGCGCACCGCATGTGATGTGTCCCAAAACTATTTTTTTTAAGTTTTTGATTTTCAAACATGTTTCAACCCAATGTTTTACGATACCTTTTGAACGAATTTTACAAATGTCCCCCACGTATTTCAAAGGATTTAAACAACCCAAAAATCGAGTCAAAGTGGAAAGAAGGTAAAAAGGCAGAAAAATGGTGTACTATGAGAGTTAAACTTTCTTTCCACAATTTTAGGACTGTGGAGAAGAGAGAAGAATTGGAGCAGTAGCGACTTCTCAGCTATTGACGACCAAGGAGAATTCTTTACTATTATGTCTGTCTTTCTTTTACTTTGAACCAGGCTTAGATTTAAATCGTGCAACACTGCAACCTCGAATAATTTTCCTAAGGTGGTCAAGTCTTTGTAACATTTTCAGACTGAAAATTGAACAAAGGATACCCATGTCAAAACATACTGCTCATAGAGATCTCTAATTTTGCTTTCTAGCATGCCATCAAGAACAAGTCTTTTCTTTTTTCTAGAGAACTCTTTAGATTCAAAGCACATTCCAAAGTAATGTCAACCCTATTTGTTTTAGATAATCTACATTCTCAAATAATAAAAATTAAGCTCCAAGGCAGGTGATGTCAAACGGAGGAGAGAGGGTGATAAATGGGATTACACCTGTTTTAACGACCCCGAACAATTAAGGGTGTAGCCAGGAAAAAATGGTTTGGTGTCTAAATTAAGGGCAACTCCTAGAAATTGCTAACAATTTATGCTAATGAAAGAAATAGTTTAGGAATTGCATATCTTTACTCGTCAATTGTGCCACCGAACTTTGGGAATGTTTCAATGTTTACCACGAACTATTTCTTTCGTCAATTGTGTCCCTAAACTTTGGAAGTTTTTCAATTCGGACCCCGAACAATTTCTTTTATTAATTGGGCCACCGAACTTTGGGAATGTTTCAATTTTGACCCCAAAAGTTTGAAAGTGGAATTTTAAATAAAGAACAAGGCGCAGCTTGCCCACGAATTAGGGTAATTAATGTTGAAACTGCCAATGGTCAACAACTTCCATTTTATGAATGGCTATTTAATCATAAGTTTGGGGGAAACTTTTATCCATTTCTAAAATCTCGATTACCCTTCTTGAAAGAGATTTTATCTGTGGTCTGACACATGAATTGATCTCTTATTTTTGTGCAGTTTTCTTTTTAGAAGTTGGAAGGACGACATTGGATTCTCATCATGGTTTTGTTATTGAATATGGGATGGATAGGGACGTGGAACTTGGTAGGTCCATTACATCTTTATTTATATTCTTTCGATACTTTTCTCCAGCTTTGTTAGCGAGGAGTACCTAGTTAATGGATTGGGACCACGGTAATTTATTTTGAGGAATCATATTCTGGGCACGTGGATGAAATAAATTCAAAGACTAATTATTATGGACGTTTTCTTAACACGGTATACTATAATCATTTTGTAGGGATGATAATATTATCTATTTTTTAAGAGTATAATTAGGATAAAGCTCTAACTTAGGAAAGTGATAGTTTGGGAAGGTCTAAAAGATATCCGACAGTCGAGGAGTACCTTTATCGGTGTATATAATAACCATTTCTAACCCACAGTTTGATCCAGGCTTAAGCTTCCAAGGGAAACAAATGTGTCTTCCACTTAGCAAATTAGTAGAAGATGCATTAACAATGTGGCCAGGTGTCAAAAAACTATGAGATATTTAGATTATTATTAACGAAAGAGAGTTAAGCATGCCTTTTTGAAAATGTGATTTGTTAGAACCATATCACATATTTCAAACCTTGGTAACGGAAGACTATCAGGCTCTATCACCTGATTCTGATCAGATTCACTTAATCCCATATTCTGGTTACTCAACCTTAGAGTCTCCACCTCAATGTGAGTCTCGGGTTGTTCATTGTTAACACTTTCCTCCATCTGCTTAGGTGTATCAAGTGAATTACAAGGAAACATAGACTCATCAAAGATAACATCTCTACTAATCAAAATTTTAACACCTCTAGAATCCCTTTCCCACAATCTGTACCCTTTAGTACCCTGTTGTTTTTGAAAGGGTACAGATTGAGCGATACTATGAGATATTTTGGTAAGGCCTTAACCAAGCCACTGCATTTCCTTTATGAGGGCCCTCAAATTAGGATGTAACCAAGATGTCCACACTTTTCTCTCCACACTGGTATTCCTGATGGAGTGCTGAATGTGGTAACTGGATTTGGAAAGACAGCTGGGGCAGCTCTGTGCTCTCATATGGACGTTGACAAAGCACATATTGTTTTTTTTTTTTTACTTTTTGGCTGAGTTTTACAGTATTTATACTGTAATTTTTTGTTGTTTAGATAAGCTTCACGGGGTCGACGGAGGTCGGGCGACGAATAATGCACGACGCCGCAAGCAGCAATTTGAAGTCATTGTGTCTAGAATTAGGCGGCAAATCACCCCTCGTAATTTTTGACGACGCCGATTTAAACCAAGCGGCTCAGCTGGCACTCATCGACATTCCCTTCAACAAGGTAATCTCACAGTTAATCAGGACCCATTGTTTTCTAAAATAATCATTGCATCCTAAATGAGCTTTTACCCTTTTGTTCCACAATTTTTTGGAGTTACACTTTTAATGAGCTTATATGTGCGCTATAAGGCTATTAGATATTTCTTAAATCTTAGGTGACTTAAATCTGAGTTAATAATTTGAATTATTAAAATAACAGATCCAGCTCATGGTTGATCCGCTTCCTCATGAGATTTGTAACCTCAGGGATCGACTGTAGATCGATAAAGTAAGCGATAAAAACTTTATGTTCGGGGGCCAAACTCGAAAAAGAGTTAGCTCAAAACCTACAAAGAACTAAAGGTGCTCGGGTGATAGTGTGCTCTCAGATTTGTGCAAAACTAAGGATGAAGATGAGGTCGAAATGAAATGTAATAAAAAGATGAAATGTAGAGGAGTGTGAGGAAGAAAAGTCGTGACAATGACAACGCAAAAAAATAAACGAAAATGGATGAAAAATTATGGCGAAGGATATCCCCTTGGAGGCTCCCAAAGCTATCTTATGTTTTGCTTTGAGGCAAAAGTGTTTTCCCAAAGGAAACACCAACCATCTTGGGGAAGGTTTGCCTTCTTCGACCTATATGCTCTCCAAAGAGAGAGGAAGAAGAACGGTAAGACATATTCAAGCACCTTTAGGCTTGGATATCAATGGAGATCTCACTCCTTCACGGTTTTGGCACAAACCGTGGACTCCAAGAGCAATGCTCAAAAGGAAAACGAAATTCTATTTAAATTTTGCAAAAGGTTTCTACAAACACCAATAACTATGATTAAATACAAACCTAGGTGGCTAGGGTTTTACAATGACCGTTGATTAAATGGAGATGGGCGGCTGAGATCATTTGTGCTTGTGCTTCTTCCAATGGTGAAGCTTCCTCCCTTGAAAAAGTCATCAAGTGCCCTCCTTGTGCCACATCATCAATCCTTGTGAGCACTACTTCTTGTCCTTTATACCAAGTCACAAATTCATGCCTCCTTTAAGCTAAATCCTTATTGGTGCAATTGATGAAGCCTTGCATGCAATCTTCCTTCATGGCCTAGCATCATCCCATGAACTTAACCCAAATTAGCCACCATCATACATCTAATCCTAACCATTCAATCTAATTCTAACCACACAATCTAAATGCATGCATGTGACTCAAATGACTAATTGTTTGCCAACACAAAAAAAGGCTTATGTTTGTGAAAAGAAAAATAAATAAATAGTTACATGGTGTTGAGGCCGGAAAGACAAATTCTCTTTGGGCCTTGAGTTAAATCCAATTGTGCATCCCAAGTCAAGGTGTGAAGAAATTGATCAATGTCCATTAAGTAAGCTTTCCATGTGCATTCCTCTCATAGATTCATACCTACAAAAGAGAACACGTAATGAGTAGAGAGAATAAAGAAAGTTCGGGCCTTTATCAGATTTTCATGTGATTGGGCCCCTAGGCATGTCATATGTTGTGTTGGTTCAACACTTGTATCAATCTCCACTCAAGTACAACTTCTTCCTTCCTCGACACTCTTCTTACTGTTCATCGTCTTCCTCACTCTTGACATCCTTCCACCTTAATCGCAGACTCCTCTTGACCCTTCTTCTTAACCTATTTCTGTTTTACAACTCTCGACCCACCTCTCTACTGGCATTTTTTCAGAGGTCTTACGGCGGTTAGTGACTCTTCATCCTCTTCTTCATGCTCTCCTTGTCGTTGTGATTGTTCCTCTCAGCCTGTCTTCTCAATCACTAAATATAGTTTTATTTTTAACATTATAATGACGAAAGATAACTGAATTTCTTCCTTTTAGGTTTTTAATTTGTTGATCTGCATTTGGTCATAATTTGGTTGATTTAATGTTTACTTTGAACTATGATGGATTTCGCCTACTTGTTTCCTTTGCGTGATTGTGCTTCTTTTTTTTTTGGTGGAAAGTCTCGTAGTGTTGCGGATAATAATGGGTGGGAATAATAATAATAATAATAATAATGTCGTCGATGTAATATGTGGAGAGTACTGATTAGGATAATTCACAGGAAAGACTGTACTAGACAATCTCCTAGACATAATTACATTTCCAAGTAAGTTTTCAAAAAAGACTGGAGGGGTCACAAACGGTTCCACTTAAAATAAAGTCTCATAGACAGAATTTACTTACACAGTACAACTACACCACTAAATAAGCGGTACGAGAAACAATAGCAGATGCAATATGAAAAAATACCATGAATATTTTTCCACGTTGTAAAATTATAGCGGCCAAGAAGTAAGAGAAATAATGTCAAAAATAAACACCGAGAATTTTTATGTGAAAACTCAAATTGGAAAAAAATCATGGGAAAATATTCAATTTAAAAACAGATGACGTTCCATAAGTACGTTTTATATTGTTGATTTCATTGGAGGATATGAGTGAAAGTCCTCATTGGATGTATATATAGTCTATCTTTTTTGTCATTCTCTAATAAATTAGATTTTCTATAAATGAATATGTTTACTCAACCTTTCTACATTTGGGTTTCAAATGTCGAACAATTTTAAAATCTGTCGACCACTTTTCCAGAGACGACACACGCAGAGCCACAGATGAAACGATCAGGCGAGGTGACGACTAGAGACCCGACAGACGACTACAGACACAGGTGACGACACACGACCGATGACCACTCTCTGCTACAGGCTATCGAGATTCGAGTATCGACGACGACAGCAGCACCGACGACGACACACGATCAGGCAACCGAATAACCGGGTATGTTCTATTCTTTCATTCTTTGCTCGTTTTTGTGTTTGAGAGAGAGCAAAATCATTGATTTTGCGAGACCCCTAAAACATTTTCTAACTGAGGCAAAAGTGATTTAATGCAGAGACCAAAGGAAAAATCTTTTTCACAGTAGGTGTTTGATTAAAGGCAAGGTGTGCTCCTTAATCATTGACGGAGGAAGTTACGTCAACGTGGCCTCTCTTGAGTTGGTGAACAAGCTTGCATTAGAGACCATTAGTCACCCAAAGCCATACCGACTGAGTTGGATCAATGACGGGAAAGACATCCAAGTCTCCAAGCAAGTAAGCATCGAGTTCTCTATTGGTGGTTATGAAGGTTCTTTGTGAAGTAGTGCCTATGGATTCTAGTCATCTCCTATTGGGGAGACCTTTGCAATTTGATAAGAGAGCACGCAGCAACAATCCCTTTCCCACAATTTTTGTGGAAAGCACGTGAATTTCCCATACTAAAATTTGAAAGGTCTAGTATCCGACAATTGACGTGGCACTAAAAACTCATTATAAACCATTTCCTATCATAATGTTTGATGGAGTTGTAAGAACACTGAGTACTATGCGATTATTAAAGTTCTATAATCTATCGTTATCATATTAGTGTTATTAAATGTAAAGACTACGTGATTCATTTTTTGCACTTATCAAAAATACTTTGGTTTAAAATATATACTGTAGACACATGCCAGTAATATAGATGACAATTTTTCCAAAAATTGTTTCAGTCACCATTTCAATCGATAATTACCAAATAATTAGTTTTTGGAAGTTTTGTTCGCATTCTTCAGTCCATAAATACTTAGCATCATTCCTTGTGAGTCTGGTAAGCATTGTGTCTAGTTTCAAGAATCCTTCCACAAAAGAGGTGTTTAAAGGTCGTAAAGGGAAGTTAGCTTAATTTATTGGATATTAAGTAGCTTAATTTCATATTTTATGTTGACGTTAAGGAAAATTGAATCTAAACTTCTTTGGCATGCTAGGAAGTTTAATCAGTTATAGTTTGTTTGATGGTACTTGCTTCAATTTTCCTCTACAAGTATCGGCCCCCGAACAAATTTTTTTGTCAATTCAGCCCTCGAACTATGAGGGTTTTTCAATTTGGCCCCTGAACAATTTTTTTCGTCAATTCGGCCCCCAAACTATGAAGGTTTTTCAATTCGGAGGCCTACTAATTGTAAATTAAATAAAATTGTTCAATGGGAAATTAGTAACCTTGCAATTACTTGGAAATTAAATACACGTCGAATGAAAATGGCCAAGCAACCATAATATATACGAGTGACTGAGGGAATGACCCCAAAAATTTTTTGGATGGGATGCCAAGGCATGCCTTTGCCACAGCGCAACGCGCAACAAGGCAGCCGCTCGTAACCTTAGACCATGGCTCAATGCCTTGGCTAAATCAAGGCATGCGAGGAGCGGAAAGCCTCCTTGGGTGGGTAATAGGCAAGCACATATAAGTTTTGTTATTCACAAACTCGCTTTTCAAGAGTAGAGAAGCCACAGTTGTTCGGGAGGAGGCAGGGTTGAATAACAGAACTTATATGTGCGCGATAAGGCTATTAGATATTAGGTGTTTTAATAAAAGAGGAAGGTTGCTGTGAGGGAGAACACCCTTCTTGAAAGAGAAGGTGAAGAATATGAGCTATAAGGCTACACATGGTGTATATGAGCTTGGTTAAGGATAGATTAGTAAAAAATGCCAGCAAGGCCACTCTGCCACCACACTCCATAATCAAGAAATGTTACAATCGAAGGAGATAATTATTTTAGGACAATGCGTGCGTCTTCACGTGAAATTTTTTGTTTTTTCTCCTTAACCCTTTAGAAAACGGACTTGGACAATCGATCCTCTTCTATTGACATCTAAAGCCTAACTTAAAACGTACGTAAAAAGACTCGTTTAGGATCGAAAACCATCACTAAAGACTTGGGACCCAAGAAGAGAATGAAGGACATATGCATGGGGGCGCCCAAACTTCGGCGCGCACCCTGTGCACTAGCTGCATGTGCCCCGCACGCCCATGCCGTGCGCACCGTGCGCCTCATGCATCCACCACGCGCCTATCGCTCGCTTGCCTACCGTGCGCACCGTGCCACGCCATGCGTACCGTGTGCCAATTGCACGGCCAAGGCGCACCGCGCCACGCTGCGTGCACCGTGCGCCAATCGCATGGCCAGGTGCATGCGCCGTGTCACGTCGCGCGCACCGTGCGTCTACCACTAGGCCACGGCACACGCACTGTGTCAAGGTCTGGGCTTGTCCAAGGCATGTTGCCTATGGCCGCCCAAGCTGTTAGGTAGACTTATTTCCTTTTAAAGTATTTCAATTGTATTTATTTTCCTTTTATATCTCAAGAGTGACTCCTCGCCACTATAGCATGTATACTACTACCGTAGTGGAGATGGTCCAGATTGCTCTTTAGTGGGAGAGGCATGACTGCACGTAGACCCCCTACCCACTGATGTAATTTGCTGCTAATTAATGAACAAGCTTTTTACATACACCTTCTTTATGCACACTATGCTCAATGATGCTGCTTTCGATTAATCTCGCTCGCTCGTTGCTTACTCGTTAGACACAAGCTCGCTCTAACTGTAATACCCGGCTTGTACGGATTTGTATATTATATTATATATTATGGTATTTTTGTAGATATGTCAAATCAGGTCCGTTTCACGAAAAGAAAGCGTCATTACGATCCTGACGATTAATAGGAATTTTAAGGAAATTTAGGAAATTTTTGGAATAGTAACGCTGTATTCCGAGTAAATACGCTTCTCGTAACGAAATGGACGTTTAAGAAAAAATAGTAAACGAGGTTCGATTTACGAACGGACAGTTTTAATAAATCTCAAATAATAAGTTGGACTTATTGGTGAAATAAGGAGATTTGGTGGAATCGTATAGCTAGTTAATTAACGAAACAAAGGACGAAACTAATATAAAAACTATGGAAGGGCAGAATAGTAATTTGCCAAGACAAATTAATATTAAAAACCTTTTCTTCTTTCTCTTTCTCCATTTTCACGCCAGAAGCTTCTTTCCTTCGATTTTCTCTCGGCTTCCTCTCTGCCCGCGAGGGTTTCTCGACGATCCGACCTCCGATTCTTCCTCTGATCGTTCTGTTTCCTTCACGTTTTCTCCTCCAATCAACGCTCTAGGTATGATTCTAAAGTTTTAGAGCGTTAAACTTCGAGTTTCGTAGAGTTTTACGTTTAGGGTTTTCGTTAGGTTTTCGATTAAAAACGAGATTTAGGGTTTGTAATTAATAGGTTTGCCGTAATAAAGTATATATTGGATGTATTGAACGTTATTGGACGAATTTGATTGATTTAGGACGAAAGTTAAAAATTAGGGATTTTCGAGATTTAGGGAAAAACTCGTAAATTGGAATTTAAGGTGCTAAGCGAGTATTGTCCAATAGAATAGCTCGATGAATTGAATTAAAGTTATAGGAAATTTCTTTAGTTAGGGTTTTATTTATTTGGACGTTAAGTACCTTAAATTAGTTTTAACGGCGAATATTGTGTTTTGCTTTAGACAAACAACGCTCGTGGACGGAGCTTGAGCTGCTTTGGACACAAGGTAAGTTCTCGTGATCTTCTTTGGCCGATTGGCCTACACCGTACATCGAATGTCGTCTCGAGGAGTTTTGGAGATGCATTTGTTTAATTGTACTTGGTTTGGGTAGCTAGGTTTTAGGGATTTATAGTTTACGCTTTACAGTCTTGATGGTACACGTTATTGTTTGTTTACTTTAAGATATTGAACTGTTCACGCATCACTTGTTTTAAAGAAAAACATGAAAATGAATTTCCGTACAGAGTTTTACAGATAACATAAAGCATAGCATTGACCGAAAGGCTTATTGGCCGAAAGGCGTATTGGCCGAAAGGCGTATTGGTCACGCGAGGTGGGGCTCAGGCACGGCTGTACGTGTTGTAAGCGTGCACCCCCCGCTTGTAGCTGAAAAGAGTAGTCCGCCCGCTGGATGAGCTCTCTCTGGTTAGAGGGATAGGATCTCGGTGACACCTATTGAGCATTGCATAGTAAAGAAAACATACATGATTAATGAACTCATATGCACAACATGCATTGCATTTACGTAGAGCTTACTGGGATTTCATCTCATAGTGTATTGTATGGTGTAGGTGACTTAGACATCGAGGCAGGTGAGGACGATGTCCCTCCTCCTGAGGCTTGAGTCCAGTTGACGGAGGATGGCTGTGGTGGTGTGCTGGCACAGTCGAGGCTTATCTGACCCGTGGGGACAGTATGTATAGATTTTGAGGGCTTTGAGACATTTTGGGCTGTTGGTAGTATAGACATTATAGAATGTTTGATTCTGGTAGTTGATAGGATTACGTTTTAACACTTTCAAATGTTTTGGAACTGTTTTGGATGATTTTGAAACAGGTAGGTTTGTTTAGATTTTAAACATATCCATGCAGTTCGGTTTCATGAAAATGTATATGGTTTTAAATACGTTTTGGGTCGGTTTTTAGTGATAGACGGAGTGAAGTATATGTTTCGGTGCTTTAATGTTGAGGATATGAGGATGTATGGAAGTGTATGAATTTAGATTACAGAGAGCATTTTTTTTTAAAGTGTTCTGCTCTCTGGATTGCTCTCTGGAATCACGTATTCCAGAGAGTATTGGTGTTAAAAGAGAAGAGAAGATATAGCTGCTGCGATCGCAGTACAAATTGCTGAGGGCGATCGGGCGCTGTGACGAGGAGCACTTGCAGCGATCGTGCGCTGCAATGTGCAGCGTGATCGCTACTCCCTTTTGTCACGGGCTGGACAGTTTTGCCCTCCCCTTTTATTTGTTCTGTTTTCTTTAATTGTGTTATAGTTTTTAATTATTTTATTAAATAGTTTTATGTTTGTTTTAAATGGTTTTAAACCTAGATTTTAAATTCCGATTTTGATTCTGGTTTCGATTTCGGTTTAGATCCCGCCTAGAGTTTAGTTAAGGATATTAGGATAAAAAAAAATATAGTACGGAAATATGGGTACAGTATTAGGGTCGTCACACTAACGAAGTGGGTACTCGGTGCCGTTGGCACGCTCGTTGGCTGACCCAGTACAGGTGTGATATTGGGTGCCGCACGGTCTCGTAAGCCCCTTGAAAGTAAGACCGTGACAGTTGGTATCAGAGACAGGTTGGCTCAAAATCGTGAGAAAGTATGCCGAAGAAGAGTACGATGGAAAGGCCTAGTGCACCATCGGATCAACTCGAGCGCCTCATCGAGTTGGAAGAAGAAATACGGTATCTGCAAGACATACCGGATAACATTCGATTCATAGAAGAACGAATGAGGGAAATGTCTGAATTTCCTGCTGAGATAGCGGCTATTCACAACAGAATAGACGCCATAATGATTCCAGAGCTGTTGAATCGGGTGGAGACCCTCGAATCCCGACAAGAGGAGGGAAAGAGAGTTTGCACGGGAGAAAGTTCCACAGGTACTATAATCGGGGTCCTGGAGCGCGTCAATGAGATCGAGCTGGCTCATACCTGGTTGTCAGAAACGATGTCTCAAGTAACCATGGACTTCAGAACAATGTTTGATTCTCTCAGGGCGGAGATTGCCGAGATCAACATTAAACTGAACCTTACCATGAGAGCCATGGGGAGTCAAACCCAGGCCACTACTGCTGCTTAATTCAGTCGGGTGAAAATCCCAGAGCCAAAGCCCTTTGGGGGAGCCCGGGATGCAAAAGAAATAGAGAATTTCATCTTCGACATGAAACAATATTTCAAGGCCACTAAAACGGATGAGAGTGACCTTGGCCACAATGCATCTCACTGACGATGCAAAACTTTGGTAGAGATCAAAGTACCATGATATCAGTATCGGTGAATATGTGATTGATACTTGGGAAGAACTAAAAAGACAACTGAAGGATCAATTCTTCCCAGAGAACGTTGAGTTCAACGCCCACCGATTACTTCGAGAACTGAAGCATACTGCAAGCATCCGTGAATATGTCAAACAGTTCTCGGGACTCATGCTGAATATTAGAGATATGTCGGAAAAAGATAAGATCTTTACTTTCATCTAAGGTCTTAAACCGTGGGCCAGGACCAGATTATATGAACAAAGGGTGCAAAGTCTGTCAAGTGCACTTGGTGGGAGTGTAAAACGTTGTGAGCTGAGAAGGTTTGTCGTTTTGTGAGCGGTGAATGCGAGTGTAAAACATTGTCGTTTTGTGAGTGGAAGATGTAATTTGTACAGCTTCTACCGTCGAGACTCTTTTGTCTCTATATCTACCACTGGAACTATTCAGCGGCAGATGTGTTCTGTTTTCTTTTCTTTTTCAACCAACTGTCTTCAATATTTTAACTATTTAATAAATGTTGTTCATACAAATGTTTTTCCGCTGTATGTTTTAATGTTTTAAGGGTCAAGTTTTGATCGTTGATTGAAATTTTAAAATTTTCTCAGAAAGTTATAGTTCGGTTTAGTATTATGTGTGGCGAACCGGGTTCAGATAACTCGGGGCGTTACAGTATGGTATCAGGGACATTCAGTTAAACCGTTCAAAAGATTACTCATCAGTGCCAATCGTCATATGGGAGTACTCCAACAACTGTAAGTGTTTATGTGTAACGCCCCGAGTTATCTGAACCCGGTTCGTCACACCATGCCCATACATGACTAAAAATTTCAACCGTATTATTTTTTTTTTTAAAAAAAAAACTTGCAGCGGAAATCATCTAAGTAAAAATAGAGTTAAACAAAACTATTGTACAATGCTTGAATACTCAGTTAAAATTTTGGGGAATAATCGGCAAAAGGAATAAAGGATTAAATCGCAAAACACTTCATAAGTTTCAAAAGTCAAACGCATTGCCCGCTGAACAAAGTCAACAAAAGGGGCTGAAGCAGAAAATGGAAGACATCATCCGGTGGCAAAACGACAAAATGCACTCTACATCTTCCGATGACGTCAGCCAGATAATTTCCTTCATCCTATCGACTTTGTTCTACATCCACCGGTGACTAAACGACAAAATACTCTCTACACCTTCCGATGACGTCAGCACCCATCTGCCGATGAGTTTACTGAGACATCATCCGATGGACTTAAACCTACACCTTCCGATGACATCAGCACGCATCTGCCGATGAGTTTACTGAGACATCATCCGATAGACTTAAACCTACACCTTCAGATGACGTCAGCACGCATCTGCCGATGAGTTTACTGGGACATCATCCGATAGACTTAAACCTACACCTTTCGATGACGTCAGCATGCATCTGCCGATCACTAAACGACAAACTCTCTACTTATATCTTCCGATAAAACAAGTTACATATACCGATCACTAAACGACAAAGTTTGTTCTATATCATCCGATAGCTTCCATTGAAGACATCTTCCGATAGACAACAGAACAACAACTCAACCTCTGCCGATAGACTTCATCTAACGATAGAGAACAGAACCACATCCCATCTACTCCTTGGTATACAAACACGGCTCTACCACAGAAAGGAATTTACTCACTTCACTGAAACCATTCAAAAACATTTCAAACCATTGCAATACTAAAAATTCAGTGAGTGCCAACATTAAATCCCAACAGACTACTATTAACAGGAAAATCTCGATGTTGTATTCAAAACATTGAAATCACTACTGTCATGAAAACTCAATATACTTAAATTGAAACACTGTCAACTAAACTTTCACACCAACAGACATCAGTTAATCCGCCTCATCAGTATACCAGTTCGAGACAGAGAAGTGCTCCTCCAACCCCATCTATTCGCCAGTAAACTCAGGGAATTCACCTGCAGTATCCTCAACACCTACATCACAAAACTCATCTATTAGCCTAATGCTAAGTAAGTAAAGCAGTAATGAAATGCATTGCTGAAACATAAATTCCTAAACATGCAATTTCTACTTTCTCATCTCAGTTGCATACACATACGTTCATAAAACTGATCTGATCCCTTGGTTCCCTTGGGAGTGGGATCAATTCTCCCAATGTCATACATCCTCTACTCGATTAAGGGGCTGATGAATTCCCTTAATAGCTGATCTGATCCCATGGTTCCCTTGGGAGTGGGATCAGTTCTCCCAATGTCATACATCCTCTACTCGATTAAGGGCCGGATTAGTTCCCTTAATAGTTTGTCTGTCACATTCAGTTCATACCTTACCATTCTTACATGGAAATTCATTTTCGTAGTCTTTCAAAAACATGATGCATGACATATAAAATCATTCACAAAATGCACAACCCTACTGTTTTGTGATGTAGGCCCGAAGGCACATGCATACTTTACTTACCTGGCTCTCCTGGAAATGCTCGGTTACAACTGCTCCAAAACTCGCTCACCTAAGGTCATGACAGTACTTAATCCAACCCTTACTAAACCTTACCAAAAATCAATAATATGTTTGAGGAAATCGATTTGAAACTCTACTACCCGTGCATTCCCATTTATCACCAAGAACCTGAACCCACCCTCAATCACAGAAACCTCGAAATCTTCACATTGTATTCTCTCAGTAAACTAATCACTAAAATGCAAGAAAACAAGACTTACCTAGGTTGAAGGAGAATCGGGCGAGAGAATCGCCTAGAGAGTTCTACTGCTCGAGCTGAAAACCGAAAGAGGAAAATGGGGATAGTGGCGGCTACTCTCACTGGACTTTTCCTTAAATGTGTTATCCACTATGTAAAATCCTAATTACCATCATGCCCTCCCCTGATCATTTATTAACCTAATCAATAACTCTCCCCAACCCTTCTATAAAAGTTCATCAATAATAATAGATTAAATTTTTGGTTCAATGGAACCGGGTGCTACAATCTACCCTCCTTAAAAGAATTTTGTCCTCAAAATTCAGTACCTGAATAGTTCTAGATATTGGTCCATCATGTCCTGCTGGCACTCCCAGGTTGTCTCCTCAATGTTCTGGTTATGCCATAAGACTTTTACCAGTGGAACTTCTTTGTTGCGTAACACCTTTACTGCATAATCTAAGATTTTTACTGGTTTCTCCTCATAAGTAAGAGCAGGAAGAACTTCGATACTCTGCTGTTCCACAATCTGGGAAGGATCTCTAACACACCTCTTTAGCATGGAAACATGAAACACATTATGAATTCCCTCCAAGGAGGCTGGTAACTGAAGTTGATATGCCGACTTCCCAATTCTCTTCACAATTTGGAAAGGTCCAATATATCTGGGGTTCAACTTGCCTCTTTTCCCAAATCTCACAACTCCTTTGAAAGGTGACACCTTAAGGAAAACTTCATTACCAACATCGAATTCTAATTCTCTTCGTCTTTTTTCTGCATAGCTTTTTTGCCGGGTTTGAGCTGTCAAGATTCTTTGTCGGATAAGAGCAATCTTCTCCATTGTCTGCTGCACAATATCAGGACCAATCAATTGTGCTTCTCCAACTTCTTCCCAATATAATGGAGATCTGCACTTTCGTCCATACAATGCCTCGTACGGTGCCATGCCTATTGTTGCTTGAAAACTGTTATTATACGAGAATTCAATCAATGTTATATACTTACTCCAAGAACCTTGAAATTCCAGTACACATGCACGAAGCATATCCTCCAACGTTTGGATAGTTCTCTCAGATTGTCCATCAGTTTGAGGATGAAAGGCTGTGCTAAAACTAATCTGTGTTCCCATAACCTTGTGCAAACTTTTCCAAAACTTAGATGTAAATCTGGAGTCTCGGTCTAAAACTATGGTGCTTGGAACTCCATGCAGTCTAACAACCTCGTGCACATACAACTCAGCCAATTGATCCATCGAGTATGTTATCTTCATCGGCAGAAAGTGAGCTGATTTGGTTAAACGATCAACTATTACCCAAATTGCATCGTGACCTTTTACTGTTCTAGGTAATCCTGTAACAAAATCCATAGTTATTGTTCCCATTTCCATTCGGGAACTGGTAAGGGTTGCAATGTTCCAGCAGGCCTCTGATGTTCAGCTTTGACTTGCTGGCAGACCAGACATGACTCCACATACTCCGCTACACTTCTCTTCATACCTGGCCACCAATAATGTTGTTTAAGATCTCTGTACATTTTCGTACCTCCAGGATGAACAAAAAGTCTGGAGGAATGTGCCTCAGATAGGATTTCCTTTTTAAGTCCGGCATCAGCCGGAACAAACTATCTATTTCGAAACTTGAGAATTCCATCAGCTGAGCAGTTGAAATCCGGCTTGTCAGTAGAATTTATGCACAACTTATACTTATTACATTCAACGATATTCATTTGAATTTTCTTTATTTTCTCCAAAATAGTTTGCCTCAAGGATATGGCCGAAAGCATGGCTGACACACTAGACACAGCTTCCAGGTTAAATCTTTGGAATTCTGTCTCTAAAGCTATCGGTATTTCTAGAATCAATGTAGAGACTGAAGGAGTCATTCTACTCAAGGCATCAGCCACCACATTCGCCTTGCCAGGATGGTACTTAATCTCAAAATCATAATCTTTGACAAACTCTAACCACCTACGTTGCCTCATATTCAGTTCTTTTTGCGTGAAAATGTTTTTCAGGCTTTTATGATCCGAAAATATCTCACAGGTTTGTCCATACGGGTAGTGCCTCCAAATCTTTAATGCAAAAACCACAGCAGCTAATTCTAAGTCATGTGTGGGTAATTCTTTTCGTGTACTTTAACTGCCTAGAAGCATAAGCTATAACCTTTCCATCTTGCATCAAAACACAACCAAGTCCAATCTTGGAAGCATCACAATAGATACTGAATTTACCATTTTCGACAGGAAGAGTTAAAATTGGGGCATTGGTCAGTTTCTGCTTCAAGGTCTGGATACTGGATTCACATTTATCAGTCCAATTATACTTCACATTTTTCCTTGTTAACATAGTAAGGGGTGTGGTAATCTTTGAAAATCCCTCGATGAATTTTCTATAATACCCTGCTAGTCCAAGGAAACTTCGGATATCAGTGGCATTCTTCGGTTGAGGCCATTCCTTAACTAATTGAACCTTGGCTGGATCAACAGATATCCCATCTCCAGAGATCACATGGCCAAGAAAGTGAACTCTGTCCAACCAAAACTCACACTTAGAAAATTTGGCATAAAGTTGGTGCTGCTTCAGCAATCCTAACACCAAGTTTAGGTGTCCTGCATGCTCATCCTTAGTTTTAGAATAGATTAGAATGTCGTCTATGAATACAATGACAAACTTGTCCAAATACTCGCGAAACACCCTATTCATAAGATCCATGAAAGCTGCTGGCACATTTGTCAAACCAAAAGACATAACCAAAAACTCATAATGTCCATACCTTGTGCGAAAGGCAGTCTTTGGGATATCTTCAGATTTAACCTTCAACTGGTAATAACCGGACCTAAGGTCAATTTTCGAGAAAACTCTTGCACCCTTAAGCTGATCAAATAAATCATCAATCCTCGGCAGTGGATACTTGTTCTTGACAGTTAGCTTATTCAATTCTCTATAGTCTATGCACATACGCATTGATCCGTTTTTCTTTTTGACAAAAAGGACAAGTGCACCCCATGGTGAAAAGCTAAGGCGTATGAACCCCTTCTCCAACAAATCCTCTAACTGTTTCTTCAATTCTTTAAGTTTTGTTGGTGCTAGTCTATATGGATTCTTAGATACAGGCTCAGCGCCGGGGTAAACATCTACCACAAATTCAATTTCCCTATCTGGTAGCAACGCCATGAGAGGTCATCTAGAAAATACCTCTGGAAAATCTTGGACAACTAAAACGTTTTTGGGGGGGCTTGATTTTTCTACTTGTTTGGTTTCCAAAACACTGGCCAAAAAGCACAAATACTCTCTACAGGGGAGGGTCTACAGCTAACGAAGTCAGTACAGTCATTTCCTTACTCTTCTTCAGGGCTTGGAAGTATGGTTAAAACCACTAAAGGGTTGAAAACGAACAATTCCAGTTCTACATCTATTGCGGCATAATGCTTAACACCAATCCATTCCTAGGATCACATCAAATCCCATTATGTCCATAATAATGGGGTCAGCAGGGCAAATTCATATTCCCTACTAACACCACACTATCGGCATCATCTGACTAGAGTGCATGTGCTCTCCAGAAGGTAATGCTCAACGTTATAACACTGCTCAGAAGGAGTAGACCTACATCTAACTTATCAGCAAATGCAAAGGCTATAAAAGAATGAGTTGCACCCGAATCTACAAAGTAAGCAGGTATAGAGTTAATCAATTCAGTACCTGACCTACACAGGCTGGTCCTCATCACCTGACTCCATCATGGAGATATCCTTGGCTTAATCCGGCAGGGCCACCCTTCAAAGCTGGGCAGTCTCTGTTGACATGGCCAACCTTGTTGCAATGGAAACATCGAACGATCCGGGGCTTTGAGCAATCCTTGTACAAGTGTCCAACCTCATCGCAGTTGAAGCACTTACTCGATCCAAATCTATACTCGCCCGAGTGATTTTTCGAACACTTGGGCCCTGAGGAAAAGTTCTTGGTATCGGTACCTCTTCCGACCCTTGCTGTGCTGGCTTCATTGGATTCTTCACTCTCTCGCGGCGGTGGTTGAAACAAAAACATTTCATCGGGGGGCGTCCTTTTAGTCCAGCGCTTTCAATTCAGCTTCTTCCACTTCCATGCTGGTGGACACAAATTCACTGAAGGGCAAACACTTATACCAGAAAACTTGAACCCTCTATCCATTTCTGGTTCAGTCATTCATGAATTGAAACACCTATCTTCATTTCGGTGAATAAAGTGTCCAGCGAATCTGGACAGGGACTCAAATTGTATAACGTACTCAGCAAAGGACCCTGTTGCTTCCGTTCAAAAACTCTCCTCTTGCTGCCTGGACTTGTATTAAAAATATGTTCTCATAGAACAATGTCCTTTAAAACTGCGAACATCATAGTCAGGATGCAGTGGTGGTCTCAATTGCTCACAAGATGGGCATTCTCAGCAAAATGAAAGGTGCAGGGTGACATTGTCTCCTCTCCGAGTTGGCACACGAGCATGCTTTAAATCTTTCCTCAAACCACTCTTCAGCAATAAGGGTTACGCTGATTTTCTATCAAAGTTTGGCGGCTGAAGTTTCCGGAATCGGTCTCCTGACTGATCATTGCTAGGAACCTGTGTTGGCCCTCCCACTGTACCTCTCGGTTCATAACACCCCCAACTGATCGGAATGCTGACGCACTAGTCTGTTTGTTTGCTGACGTACCAAGTCTGTTTTTTGTCTGATAACACTAGGTTCCTCCTCACTCCTCACAATGTGACATTTCCCTTGGTATCCCTAGGTCTTCTGGGCGTATGGCCATTAAACAACTCATTCCTGTACACGGTTAACTATGTTCATAATATCTAATTACTGAGGCTAACCATAAAACTACAGGTGTGGGTACTTCCATGCGACGATGTACTGATGAGTAATCTTTTTGAACGGTTTAACGAATGTCTCTGTACAAACTGTAACGCCCGAGTTATTAAACCGGTTCGTCACACAATGCAAGTACATGACTAAAAATTTTTCAACGTAGTATTTTTTTAAAAAAAAAAAAAAAACTAGCAGCGAAAAATCATCTAAGTAAAAATAGAGTTAAAACAAAACTAGTGTACAATGCTTGGAATACTCAGTTAAAATTGTGGGGAATAATCAAAAAATAATTTTTTTAAAATTAATTTATTTAATATTTACATTATTTAAAAATAATAAAAATTTGAAATGGCAAAAGGAATAAAGGATTAATTCGCAAAACACTTCATAAGTTTCAAAAGTCAAACGCACGCCCGCTGAACAAAGTCAACAAAAAGGGGCTGAAGCAGAAAATGGATCCATCATCGGGGGCAAAACGAAAAAAAAAAAAAAAAAAAAAAAAATGCATCTACATCTTCCGAGACGTCAGCCAGATGATTTCCTTATCGATCGACTTTGTTCTACATCACCGGTGACTAAACGACAAACTACTCTCTACACCTTCGATGACGTCAGCAGCATCTGGACGATAAGTGTATGAAACATCATCAGCTGAACGTAAACCTACACTTCCGATGACAGTCAGCACGCGTTGCTGTCACTAAACGACAAACTCTTATTATATCTTCCGATTAACAACAAGTTACATATAACGATCTAAAAGAAAAAAGTTTTGTTCTATATCATCGATAGCTTCCCTGAAGACATCTTCCGATAGACAACAGAACAAACAGAATCAACCTGATGCGATCGACTTAATATACGATAGAGAACCGAACCAACATCCAATCTACTCATTGGTCTACAAACACGGCTATACCACAGAAAAAGAATTATCCTTCACTTGAAACCATTCAAAAATATTTCAAAACCATTGCAATAATAAAATTCAGTGCAGTGGCAACATTAAATCCAATAGACTTATTTTAACAGGGAAAATCTCGATGTTGTATTCAAAAACATTGAAATCACTAATGATGAAAACTCAATATACGTAAATTGAAACACTGTCAACTAAAAAATTTCCACCCCCAACAGACATCGGTTAATCGCCTCATTCAGTTGTAACAGTTCGAGACAGAGAAGTGCTCCTCCAACACCATCTATCGCCAGGTTAATCAGGGAAGTTCACAGCAGTATCCGCAACACCTACATCACCAAAAATCATCTATTAGCCGAATGCTAAGTAAGTAAAGCCAGTAATGAAATTGCATGCTGAAACATAAAATTTAATAAACATGCAATTTCTACTTCTCATCTCAGTTGCATACACACGTTCAGAAACTGATCTGATCCCTGGTTCCTTGGGAGTGGGATCAATTCTCCAATGTAAACTCTTACTCGACTTAGGGGCGGATGATTCCTAATAGCTGATCTGAATACAATGGTTCCCTTGGGAGTGGATCAGTCTCCCAATGGCATACATCCTCCAATCGATAAGGGCGGATAGTCAATTAATAGTTTGTCTGTCACATTCAGTTCATACTACCATTATACATGAAAGTCACTTTTCGTTAGTTTTTCAAAAACATGAGCATGAACTACAAAATCATTCACAAAATGCAACAACCCTACTATTTTTGTGAGTAGGCCGAAAGTGACACATGCAGACTTACTTACCGGCTCTCCTGGAAAACTAGGTACAATGCTCCAAAACTACCTAACCAAGGTCATGACGTAATTAATCCAACCCTTACTAAAACATTACCAACAATCAATAATATGTTTGGGGAAATCGATTTGAAACGCTTACTCCGTGCTTATCCATTATCACCAGAACTGAATCACCCTCAATCACAGAAACCTAAAAATCTTTACATTGTATTCTCTCAGTAAACTAATCGCTTAAATGCAAGAAAACAGACTTACTAGTTGAAGGAGAATCGGGCGCGAGGAGAATCGCTTAGAGAGTTTTACTGCTCGCGCTGAAAAAACGAAAGAGGAAAATGGGGATAGTGGCGACTACTCTCACTGGACTTTTTTCCTTAAATGTGTTATCCACTATGTAAAATTCCTAATTTACATCTTGCCCTCGCTGATCATTTATTAACTAATCAAAACTCCCTAACCCTTCTATAAAAGTTCATAAATAATAATAGATTAAATTTTGGTTCAATGGAAACCGGGTGCTAATTATGTAGCCTTAGTTATTACGATGTTTAGAGAGTAAAGTTAACCCTATGCAGGAATATAGTAAGATGTCTAGACACCGGAAGACAAAGCGTACCAAGAGAGATACCGAATCGGGACGTGAAGAAGTCCTAGCGTTATTAGGCAGGCTGACAATTTGGTACGCAGCAAACAGACATGTGCGGCAGCTAGATGTCCGATACGTGGAATGCTGTTGAAACGAGAGGTACGGGAAGTGCCAACTGAGTTCTGCAATGAACATTCTGAGATAGATTTCAGGAGGTACGACCACCCCGTTTGATGGACAGTCCTTCTGATCGGTTATTGCTGAAGGGGGCTTATGAGATGAGAGTTGTTAGGTGTGCAAACTTGGAGAAGGAGACAAGGTCCGTTGACACATTCATTTGGCTAGTGATTACTCAACTTGGGGGAAAACAATAGAGCCACCACAGTGTTTTGGCGATGCCTTGGTCACAATTCAGCGGAATTTTTATGAGAAGTCTGTTAGCAAGCACCGTCTAAACAACCGCAAAGAGTTGGAGTTTCTGAAATTGAAGCAGACGGGTTGTGACCGAGTACCGTAGGAATTCGAGTCCATGTCCAGTGTTTGCTAGGACATTTTTGACTCATAAGGATCTTTGAGGAATAGGTGTTAACTGTTGGGCATGGGATGAAGCCCGGAAATTACCGGGAGTTAAATTTGTGTAGTAAAGGCTTGACATTCAGCGAGTGTGGCCCATGCTCTGGAAGTGGAAGAAGTGAGAGGAGTCTCCAAGTTTGCTGGACAAAGGAGGGTACCACAAAAGTTTATCCAGCCACACCCAATAAAGAGGAATGAAGAGGCCTAGTGAAGGCCGAATAATCAAGGAACATCTTTCATACAAATGATCCTTATCCCTTTGGTTCCTTGGGAGTGGGATCATCTCCCAATGTCATCATCCTCTACTCGAGACGGGGCGATGATTCCTTAAATCGCTGATCTGATCCCATGGTTCCCCTTGGGCGTGGGATCAGTTCTCCCAATTCATACCTCCTCTACTCGATTAAGGCCACGTATTAGTTTCCCTTATAGTTGTCTTCACTTCCGTTCTCAACCTTACCATTCTGACATGGAATTCATTTTCGTAGTCTTTCAAAAACATGATGCATGACATATAAAATCATTCACACACTGCACAACCCGACTGTTTTTGTGATGTAGCCCGAAGCACCTTCATACTAACTTACCTGCTCTCCTGAAATGCTCGGTTTACACTGCTCCAAACCTTCGCTCCACCTAATCATGACAGACTTTAATTCCAACCCCTTACTAAACCTTACCAAAAATCACTAATATTTTGAGGAATCGATTTGAAACTCTACTACCCGTGGCCTTCCCATTTATCACCAAGAACCTGAACCCACTCTCAATCACAAAACCTTCTAAATCTTCACATTTTTTCTCTCAGTAAACGGATCACTAAATGCAAGAAAACAGACTTACTAGGTGAGGAGAACGGCTAAATAATCGCCTAGAATTTCTACTGCTCGAGCGACACGAAAGAGGAAATGTGGTAGTGGCGGCTACTCTCCACTGGACTTTTTTTCCTTAATGTTTTATCCACTATGTAAATCCTAATTACCATCATGCCTCCCTTATCATTTATTAAAACCTAATCCATAACTCTCCCAACCCTCTATAAAAATTATCAATAATAATAGAGTATATTTTGTTCAATGAACCGGGTGTACATCTAACCCTCTTAAAAGAATTTTGTCCTCAAAATTCAGTACCTGAATAGTTCTAGATATTGGTCCATCATGTCCTGCTGGCACTCCCAGGTTGTCTCCTCAATGTTCTGGTTATGCCATAAGACTTTTACCAGTGGAACTTCTTTGTTGCGTAACACCTTTACTGCATAATCTAAGATTTTTACTGGTTTCTCCTCATAGTAAGAGCAGGAAGAACTTCGATACTCTGCTGTTCCACAATCTGGGAAGGATCTCTAACACACCTCTTTAGCATGGAAACATGAAACACATTATGAATTCCCTCCAAGGAGGCTGGTAACTGAAGTTGATATGCCGACTTCCCAATTCTCTTCACAATTTGGAAAGGTCCAATATATCTGGGGTTCAACTTGCCTCTTTTCCCAAATCTCACAACTCCTTTGAAAGGTGACACCTTAAGGAAAACTTCATTACCAACATCGAATTCTAATTCTCTTCGTCTTTTTTCTGCATAGCTTTTTTGCCGGGTTTGAGCTGTCAAGATTCTTTGTCGGATAAGAGCAATCTTCTCCATTGTCTGCTGCACAATATCAGGACCAATCAATTGTGCTTCTCCAACTTCTTCCCAATATAATGGAGATCTGCACTTTCGTCCATACAATGCCTCGTACGGTGCCATGCCTATTGTTGCTTGAAAACTGTTATTATACGAGAATTCAATCAATGTTATATACTTACTCCAAGAACCTTGAAATTCCAGTACACATGCACGAAGCATATCCTCCAACGTTTGGATAGTTCTCTCAGATTGTCCATCAGTTTGAGGATGAAAGGCTGTGCTAAAACTAATCTGTGTTCCCATAACCTTGTGCAAACTTTTCCAAAACTTAGATGTAAATCTGGAGTCTCGGTCTAAAACTATGGTGCTTGGAACTCCATGCAGTCTAACAACCTCGTGCACATACAACTCAGCCAATTGATCCATCGAGTATGTTATCTTCATCGGCAGAAAGTGAGCTGATTTGGTTAAACGATCAACTATTACCCAAATTGCATCGTGACCTTTTACTGTTCTAGGTAATCCTGTAACAAAATCCATAGTTATTTGTTCCCATTTCCATTCGGGAACTGGTAAGGGTTGCAATGTTCCAGCAGGCCTCTGATGTTCAGCTTTGACTTGCTGGCAGACCAGACATGACTCCACATACTCCGCTACACTTCTCTTCATACCTGGCCACCAATAATGTTGTTTAAGATCTCTGTACATTTTCGTACCTCCAGGATGAACAAAAAGTCTGGAGGAATGTGCCTCAGATAGGATTTCCTTTTTAAGTCCGGCATCAGCCGGAACAAACTATCTATTTCGAAACTTGAGAATTCCATCAGCTGAGCAGTTGAAATCCGGCTTGTCAGTAGAATTTATGCACAACTTATACTTATTACATTCAACGATATTCATTTGAATTTTCTTTATTTTCTCCAAAATAGTTTGCCTCAAGGATATGGCCGAAAGCATGGCTGACACACTAGACACAGCTTCCAGGTTAAATCTTTGGAATTCTGTCTCTAAAGCTATCGGTATTTCTAGAATCAATGTAGAGACTGAAGGAGTCATTCTACTCAAGGCATCAGCCACCACATTCGCCTTGCCAGGATGGTACTTAATCTCAAAATCATAATCTTTGACAAACTCTAACCACCTACGTGCCTCATATTCAGTTCTTTTTGCGTGAAAATGTTTTTCAGGCTTTATGATCCGAAATATCTCACAGGTTTGTCCATACGGGTAGTGCCTCCAAATCTTTAATGCAAAAACCACAGCAGCTAATTCTAAGTCATGTGTGGGGTAATTCTTTTCGTGTACTTTTAACTGCCTAGAAGCATAAGCTATAACCTTTCCATCTTGCATCAAAACACAACCAAGTCCAATCTTGGAAGCATCACAATAGATACTGAATTTACCATTTTCGACAGGAAGAGTTAAAATTGGGGCATTGGTCAGTTTCTGCTTCAAGGTCTGGATACTGGATTCACATTTATCAGTCCAATTATACTTCACATTTTTCCTTGTTAACATAGTAAGGGGTGTGGTAATCTTTGAAAATCCCTCGATGAATTTTCTATAATACCCTGCTAGTCCAAGGAAACTTCGGATATCAGTGGCATTCTTCGGTTGAGGCCATTCCTTAACTAATTGAACCTTGGCTGGATCAACAGATATCCCATCTCCAGAGATCACATGGCCAAGAAAGTGAACTCTGTCCAACCAAAACTCACACTTAGAAAATTTGGCATAAAGTTGGTGCTGCTTCAGCAATCCTAACACCAGTTTAGGTGTCCTGCATGCTCATCCTTAGTTTTAGAATAGATTAGAATGTCGTCTATGAATACAATGACAAACTTGTCCAAATACTCGCGAAACACCCTATTCATAAGATCCATGAAAGCTGCTGGCACATTTGTCAAACCAAAAGACATAACCAAAAACTCATAATGTCCATACCTTGTGCGAAAGGCAGTCTTTGGGATATCTTCAGATTTAACCTTCAACTGGTAATAACCGGACCTAAGGTCAATTTTAGAGAAAACTCTTGCACCCTTAAGCTGATCAAATAAATCATCAATCCTCGGCAGTGGATACTTGTTCTTGACAGTTAGCTTATTCAATTCTCTATAGTCTATGCACATACGCATTGATCCGTTTTTCTTTTTGACAAAAAGGACAGGTGCACCCCATGGTGAAAAGCTAAGGCGTATGAACCCCTTCTCCAACAAATCCTCTAACTGTTTCTTCAATTCTTTAAGTTTTGTTGGTGCTAGTCTATATGGATTCTTAGATACAGGCTCAGCGCCGGGGTAAACATCTACCACAAATTCAATTTCCCTATCTGGTAGCAAGCCAGGAAGGTCATCTAGAAATACCTCTGGAAAATCTTGGACAACTAAAACGTTTTTGGGGCTTGATTTTTCTACTTGTTGGGTGTCCAAAACACTGGCCAAAAAGCACAAATACTCTCTACAAGGGGAGGGTCTACAGCTAACAGAAGTCATTACAGTCATTTCCTTACTCTTCTTCAGGGCTTGGAAGGTATGGTTTAAACCACTAAAGGGTTGAAAACTAACAATTCCAGTTCTACAATCTATTGCGGCATAATGCTTAAACAACCAATCCATTCCTAGGATCACATCAAATCCCATTATGTCCATAATAATGAGGTCAGCAGGCAAATTCATATTCCCTACTAACACCACACTATCAGGCATCATCTGACTAGAGTGCATGTGCTCTCCAGAAGGTAATGCTACGTTATACACATGCTCAGAAGGAGTAAACCGTACATCTAACTTATCAGCAAATGCAAAGGCTATAAAAGAATGAGTTGCACCCGAATCTATCAAAGTAAAAGCAGGTATAGAGTTAATCAATTCAGTACCTGACACTACAGCAGGCTGGTCCTCATCACCTGACTCCATCATGGAGAATATCCTTGGCTTAATCCTGGCAGGGCCACCCTTCAAAGCTGGGCAGTCTCTGTTGACATGGCCAACCTTGTTGCAATGGAAACATCGAACGATCCGGGGCTTTGAGCAATCCTTGTACAAGTGTCCAACCTCATCGCAGTTGAAGCACTTACTCGATCCAAATCTATACTCGCCCGAGTGATTTTTCGAACACTTTGGGCACTGAGGAAATGTCTTGGTATCTGGTACCTTCTTTCCTATCCCTTGGCTGTGCTGGCCTTCATTGGATCTCTTCACTCCTCTCTGCGGCGGTGGTTGAACAAACTTTCTCGGGGCTTCCTTTAGTCCAGCGCATTTCAATTCAGCTTCTTCCACTTCCAATGCTGTGGACACAACATCACTGAAGGGCAAACCCTTATAACCCGAAAACTTGACCCCTCTATACATTTCTGGTTTCAGTCCATTCATGAATTGAAACACCTTATCTTCATTTCGGTGAATAAAGTGTCCAGCGAATCTGGACAGGGACTCAAATTGTCTAACGTACTCAGCCACAGACCCTGTCTGCTTCAAGTTCAAAAACTCTACCTTCTTTGCTGCCTGGACTGTGCTATTAAAATATTTCTCATAGAAAATGTCCTTAAACTGTGACCAAGTCATAGTCAGGATGTCAGTGGTGGTCTCAATTGTCTCCCACCAAAGCTGGGCATCTCCAGCAAAATGAAAGGTCGCCAGGGTGACCTTGTCTCCTTCTCCGACGTTGGCACACCGGAGCATGCTTTCAATCTTCCTCAACCACTCTTCAGCAATAATCGGGTTAGATGATTTTCTATCAAATATGGGCGGCTGAAGTTTCCGGAATCGGTCTCCTGAATGCTCATTGCTAGAACCTGTGTTGGCACTCCCCTGTACCTCTCGGTTCAGTAACACCCCCAACTGATCGGACTGCTGACGCACTAAGTCTGTTTGCTGACGTACCAAGTCTGTTTTTTGTCTGATAACACTAGGTTCCTCCTCACTCCTCAAATTTGACATTTCCCTTGGTATCCTAGGTCTTCCTGGGCGTCTGGCCATTAAACTCACTTCCTGTACAAGGTTAACTATGTTCATAAATATCTAATTACTGAGGCTAACATAAACACTTACAGTTGTTGGAGTACTTCCATGCGACGATTGATACTGATGAGTAATCTTTTGAACGGTTTAACTGAATGTCTCTGATACCATACTGTAACGCCCCGAGTTATCTGAAACCGGTTCGTCACACCATGCCCGTACATGACTAAAAATTTCAACCGTATTATTTTTTTTAAAAAAAAAAAAAACTAGCAGCGAAAATCATCTAAGTAAAAATAGAGTTAAACAAAACTATTGTACAATGCTTGAATACTCAGTTAAAATTGTGGGGAATAATCGGCAAAAGGAATAAAGGATTAAATCGCAAAACACTTCATAAGTTTCAAAAGTCAAACGCATCGCCCGCTGAACAAAGTCAACAAAAGGGGCTGAAGCAGAAAATGGAATCCATCATCCGGTGGCAAAACGAAAAAATGCACTCTACATCTTCCGATGACGTCAGCCAGATGATTTCCTTCATCCGATCGACTTTGTTCTACATCCACCGGTGACTAAACGACAAAATACTCTCTACACCTTCCGATGACGTCAGCACGCATCTGCCGATGAGTTTACTGAAACATCATCCGATGGACTTAAACCTACACCTTCCGATGACGTCAGCACGCGTCTGCTGATCACTAAACGACAAACTCTTTACTTATATCTTCCGATAAAACAAGTTACATATACCGATCACTAAACGAAAAAGTTTGTTCTATATCATCCGATAGCTTCCATTGAAGACATCTTCCGATAGACAACAGAACAACAACTCAACCTCTGCCGATAGACTTCATCTAACGATAGAGAACAGAACCACATCCCATCTACTCCTTGGTATACAAACACGGCTCTACCACAGAAAAGAATTTACTCACTTCACTGAAACCATTCAAAAATATTTCAAACCATTGCAATACTAAAAATTCAGTGAGTGCCAACATTAAATCCCAATAGACTACTTTTAACAGGAAAATCTCGATGTTGTATTCAAAACATTGAAATCACTACTGTCATGAAAACTCAATATACTTAAATTGAAACACTGTCAACTAAACTTTCACACCAACAGACATCGGTTAATCCGCCTCATCAGTATACCAGTTCGAGACAGAGAAGTGCTCCTCCAACCCCATCTATTCGCCAGTAAACTCAGGGAATTCACCTGCAGTATCCTCAACACCTACATCACAAAACTCATCTATTAGCCTAATGCTAAGTAAGTAAAGCAGTAATGAAATGCATTGCTGAAACATAAATTCATAAACATGCAATTTCTACTTTCTCATCTCAGTTGCATACACATACGTTCATAAAACTGATCTGATCCCTTGGTTCCCTTGGGAGTGGGATCAATTCTCCCAATGTCATACATCCTCTACTCGATTAAGGGGCGGATGAATTCCCTTAATAGCTGATCTGATCCCATGGTTCCCTTGGGAGTGGGATCAGTTCTCCCAATGTCATACATCCTCTACTCGATTAAGGGCCGGATTAGTTCCCTTAATAGTTTGTCTGTCACATTCAGTTCATACCTTACCATTCTTACATGGAAATTCATTTTCGTAGTTTTTCAAAAACATGATGCATGACATACAAAATCATTCACAAAATGCACAACCCTACTATTTTGTGATGTAGGCCCGAAGACACATGCATACTTTACTTACCTGGCTCTCCTGGAAATACTCGGTTACAACTGCTCCAAAACTCGCTCACCTAAGGTCATGACAGTACTTAATCCAACCCTTACTAAACCTTACCAAAAATCAATAATATGTTTGAGGAAATCGATTTGAAACTCTACTACCCGTGCATTCCCATTTATCACCAAGAACCTGAATCCACCCTCAATCACAGAAACCTCAAAATCTTTACATTGTATTCTCTCAGTAAACTAATCGCTAAAATGCAAGAAAACAAGACTTACCTAGGTTGAAGGAGAATCGGGCGAGAGAATCGCCTAGAGAGTTTTACTGCTCGAGCTGAAAACCGAAAGAGGAAAATGGGGATAGTGGCGACTACTCTCACTGGACTTTTCCTTAAATGTGTTATCCACTATGTAAAATCCTAATTACCATCATGCCCTCGCCTGATCATTTATTAACCTAATCAATAACTCTCCTCAACCCTTCTATAAAAGTTCATAAATAATAATAGATTAAATTTTTGGTTCAATGGAACCGGGTGCTACATTATGTTAGCCTTAGTTATTAGATGTTTATGAGAGTAGTTAACCCTATGCAGGAATCTAGTAAGATGTCTAGACGACCAGGAAGACCAAGAGTACCAAGAGAGATACCGAATCCGGGACGTGAAGAAGATCCTAGCGTTATTAGGCAGCTGACAAATTTGGTACGTCAGCAAACAGACCTAGTGCGTCAGCAGTCCGATCAGTTAGGAATGCTGTTGAACCGAGAGGTACAGGGAAGTGCCAACTTGAGTTCTAGCAATGAACATTCTGGAGATAGATTCAGGAGGCTACGACCACCCACGTTTGATGGACAGTCATCTGATCCGGTTATTGCTGAAGGGTGGCTTATGAAGATTGAGAGTATGTTTAGGTGTGCAAACATTGGAGAAGGAGACAAGGTCACGTTGACAACATTTCATTTGGCTAGTGATACTCAACTTTGGTGGGAAACAATAGAGACCACCACAGATGTTTTGGCGATGCCTTGGTCACAATTCAGGGACATTTTCTATGAGAAGTATTTTAGCAGCACCGTCTAAACCGCAAAGAAGTTGGAGTTTCTGAACTTGAAGCAGACTGGGTCTGTGGCCGAGTACAGTAGGTAATTCGAGTCCCTGTCCAGGTTTGCTAGACATTTTGCTCATAAGGACGAGGATAAGGTGTTCAAATTTGTGCATGGGCTGAAGCCGGAAATTTACCGAGGAGTTAAATTTTGTGGTATTAAAGGCTTGACATTCAGCGAAGTTGTGTCCACTGCTCTGGAAGTGGAAGAAGCTGAGAGGAAGTGTGCTGGACCAAAGGAGGTCCCACAAAAGTTTATCCAGCCACACCAATAAAGAGGAATGAAGAGGCCTAGTGAAGGCCAGAATAATCAAGGAACGGGAAGGAAAATGCAGAATACCAGAAATTTTTTCCAGTGTCCTAAGTGTTCGAAGAACCACCCGGGCGAGTGTAGATTAGGCTTTGGGAAGTGTTTCAACTGTGAGGAGGTTGGGCACACGTTCAAAGAATGCCCGAAGCCTAGAATCACCAGATGCTACAATTGTAACAAAGTTGGTCATATTAGCAGAGACTGCCCAGCTTTTAAAAGTGGCCCTGCCATGATTAAACCGAGGATATTCTCCATGATGGAGTCGGGTGAGGAACAGTCCGCTGTTGTATCAGGTACAATATTGATCAACTCTATACCTGCTTTTACTTTAATAGATTCTGGTGCAACACATTCATTTATAGTATCTGCATTTGCTGTTAAGTTAAATGTACAACCTACGCCATCTGAACATATGTTTAGTGTCACGTTACCCTCTGGTGAATGCATGCACTCTAGTCGAGTGATGCTTAATAGTGAGGCGATAGTGGGAAATAAGAATTTACCTGCTGATCTCATTATTATGGATATAATGGGATTTGCTGTAATCCTAGGGATAGATTGGTTGTTCAAGCATTATGCCACAATTGATTGTGTAACACCCGAGATTTTTTTTTAATTGGAGAGAAATTTAAAAGAATAATAAAATAGGTTGTTTTAAGTAATTGAGTTTTAATTAATTGAAATGTAAAGTGAATAAATTTGATTGAAATTAAGTCGGGGATTAGGTTAATTTAATAACGAGATTTAACAAAATTCGTATTGGTCGGAAACACGGAAGGGTAAAACGGTAAATGAAGATTAATTAACAGTTAGTTTTATTATTATTATTATTATTTAATTTAAAAAATAAATAAAAACACAACAGAATGGCCGAAGCCATTCTGTCGTGTTCGAGCACCCGAGGGAGCAGGGGAGACTGAGGCGAGGGAGGGGCGATGATCGCCGACCAAAATCACCGGCGTTTTTCGGAGTTCTCCGGCCAGACAACGGCGACGAGCGGTTTTCGGTTGTCTCCACGCACGAACTGACAGGTTAGACCCGATTTGTGCCCTGTTTTGGTTCTGTTTTTGGCCGTGAGTGTCGAGCCCGTTTTGGCTCCGATATCCGGTCGGATTTGGTCACCTCCGGCGTGGGTTTGCCGACCCTTGGTCCGACTTTGGTTGCCTGGCCGTGATGAGCCCGATTTGTGCGTAAAACAGTGAAGCCCTCTTTAGGGCATTTCGGGTTTTTGCTTGTAGTTCGGGATTTTTGGTTAGTTTATGCTAATTGGGTATGTGAGGGATTGATTAGTAAGGAATTGAGTGGAATTTGATGGAAAATCGGAAATGGTGAAATTTCCGGTTGAGGGGCAGTTCGGGTTTTTTGATTTTTGACCTAGCTGCAGTCGTTTGTTTTCAAATTCCTTTTGGCAGGTTAAAATAGGTTATTAGAGGAGTACGTGGCCGCTGGAATCGTTCGATTCCGATATCCGACGCAAAAGTTACGCGCGTTTGAGTTTTGGGTCGGTTTTTACCGAACCCAAATTAGTGGTCCGTTTAGTTAGGTTTTCGTTGGATTAGGCTAGAAATAGTAGTTTGAGAGTAATTGGTGAATGTAGGCTTGATTTTAATGAAGTTTGACTATTTGTCGTAGGTCGAGCCATAGGTGGACAGGTAACCGAGAATCCTCATCGGGCTAGGACGCCAGGTAAGTAGTGGACGTTTGTTTTGTTGCCTTCGGGCCTACACCACAGAACGGTAGGAAACTAGTCATTGTTGTTTAGTTGTTTCGCCTCTTTTGTTGGTTAAGCATTGCTAGTTGATGTTGTTTGTTGTTTAGTTGTTTCGCCTCTTTTGTTGGTTAAGCATTGCTAGTTGATGTTGTTTGTTGTTTAGTTGTTTCGCCTCCTTGATTGGTTAAGCATTGCTGGTTGTTGTTGTTTGTTGTTTAGTTGTTTCGCCTCTTTGTTGGTTAAGCATTGCTAGTTGATGTGTTTGTTGTTAGTTGTTTCGCCTTTTTTGTTGGTTAAGCATTGCTAGTTGATGTTGTTTGTTGTTTAGTTGTTTCGCCTCCTTTGATTGGTTAAACATTGCTGGTTGTTGTTGTTTGTTGTTTAGTTGTTTCGCCTCTTTTGTTGGTTAAGCATTGCTGGTTTTGAAATGTGAGTACAATATGGATTGAAAGTGGTCTGTTGGCGGTGGTTCCTCGTCGCGAAGTAGAGTCTGAAATATGGCAAGCTTCGGGAGGTTTCCACAAAAGATATGCAGTGGTTCCTCGTCGCGGAGTAGTGTCTGAAATATGGCAAGCTTCGGGAGGTTTCCACAAAAGTTATGCAGTGGTTCCTCGTCGCGAAGTAGTGTCTAAAATATGGCAAGCTTCGGGAGGTTTCCACAAAAGATATGCAGTGGTTCCTTGTCGCGAAGTAGTGTCTGAAATATGGCAAGCTTCGGGAGGTTTCCACAAAAGATATGCAGTGGTTCCTCGTTGCGGAGTAGTGTCTGAAATATGGCAAGCTTCGGGAGGTTTCCACAAAAGATATGCAGTGGTTCCTCGTCGCGAAGTAGTGTCTGAAATATAGCAAGCTTCGGGAGGTTTTCCACAAAGATATGCAGTGGTTCCTCGTCGCGAAGTAGTGTCTGAAATATGGCAAACTTCGGGAGGTTCTGCAAGAGGCACCTGACTGAGTATACGTAAGATGTTGTGTGGTAGTCGGGTAAAGAGTAAGGCACTTCGGGTGCGGGCAATGAGTAAGGCATCCTTTCGGGTGCGGGCAACTAGTATTGTTTGGTGGTGTTGTTATGTTAGGATTGGGTGTGGGTGTGTGTGTGCATTGTGCTTGTTTATATTTGTTATCCCTACTTGCTAAGCGTAAGCTTACGTGTGTGTGTGTTCTGTGGTGTAGGTGACAACAAGAGTACAGGTTGAGCTACGAGGAAAGCTAGGATTGGGATGCAGTCGTTGACGCACGGGGCATGCCGGTGCAGGCAGTTGTTGGGGCAACTCCACCTTGGTCTTCGGGGAATGTGGGACATTTCTATTTTGGTAGTTTGTGGGGCTTTGTGTTTTGATAGTTTATTGTTTATGGAAATACTGTTATGGGAGTGTTGTATTTATTTATAGTTAAGGGTGATGTGTCGCCCTATATTGCGGACTTTCTTCACTTAGGAATGTTGTATTTTAGTTTTCCCTCTGCACTGCTACTTGGAGATTTCGTATACTGGTTATTGTGTATTCTGGATCTGGTTGGTTGGGAATTGATTCTTTTGCAGGTACTTAGCATTTTGGAGGCGCCATTTTCAGGCGTTACTTTGCCGAAATTTTCGGGAATGACGCCGTGGTGCTTAAAGATTAGGGGTAAGGGATTTGGTGAGTCTAGGCAGCTAGGTATGATTTAAGAGAGTTCCGGGAGTTTAGTTTTAAATTCAGATGTGTTCGTTTCCTTTTATGTTTGGGAGTCAGTTTTAACGTGGGATTGGTTAGCAAAGTAGCGCTCCGAGCCAGGGGGTTCGGGGGCGTTACAGATTGTAGGACTGGAATAGTTAGCTTCCAACCCCCTGGTAGTTTGAAACATACCTTTCAAGCTTCAAAGAGGAGTAAGGAAATGTCTGTGATAACTTCTATTAACACTAGACCTTCCCCATGTGGAGAGTATTTGTGCTTCTTAGCTAGCGTTTTAGACACACAACTTGTAGGGAAGGCAAGTCCTCAAAATGTCTTAGTTGTCCAAGACTTTCCTGAAGTATTTTTGGATGACCTTCCTGGTTTACCACCTGATAGAGAAATTGAATTTGTTGTGGATGTTTACCCAGGTGCTGAGCCTGTATCTAAGAATCCATATAGGTTAGCACCAACAGAACTTAAAGAATTAAAGAAACAGTTGGAGGATCTGTTGGAGAAAATCATACGCCATAGCTTTTCACAGTGGGGTGCACCTATCTTTTTTGTCAAAAAGAAGGACGGATCGATACAGATGTACATTGATTATCGGGAACTAAATAAGCTAACAGTCAAGAACAAGTATCCATTGCCGAGGATAGACGATCTATTCGACCAACTTAATGGTGCAAGAGTTTTCTCTAAGATTGACCTTAGGTCTGGTTATTACCAGTTGAAGGTTACGTCTGAAGATATCCCAAAGACTGCCTTTCGCACGAGGTATGGACACTATGAGTTTTTGGTTGTGCGCCCACGGCACCCGCACCGCGATGCGCACCCACGGCACACGCATCGCATTGCGCGTCCGTGCCGCGCGCCTCGTGCATCCACCACGTGCCTACCGCGCACACTGCGCCATTCGCGCCGTGCCTTGAGCCCTACGCGCCCACCTCGCTCCTGGAGTGCGCGTTGTGCGCCCAGCATTCCACGAGAGCCAATCGATCGACTAAGACAAATCCAAGGGAGACAAATCCCTTCTTCAAGTACTTCCCTCTTTAGTTCTCATGATAGCATGTGCAAGGGCTGATCCATGTTCTTTATGCTCGGCTCTAATTCCAAGTCCTTGAAGAGGTCTTCGAAGTCATCAATACCTGCAAAAGCTTGTTAGTGAATCGGTTTGATAAAGCTTGTGCCTTGGTTTGTGATCGAATGACGGCTCTTTGGGGCACATCAGGTGATGTCCATGGCGTGAACTCATGATTGTGAAGCGATTTTAACCTGTGGGCTAATCCTCACATATTTTGGTACAAAATATATGTATGTAAATATAGTCTTAAATGTTTTGTTAAAAGAATTTGTTAGTTGAAATGTTTATTCAAACCTAGCTTTGATTTAATTTCGTTTCGATAGATGGGTTTAACTTTATGTTTAAGTCTTCTGCTACGTATAAATGAGATTATGAGTATGAATGTGAGAAATTTTAGGTGAAAGGTTAAAAGGATGCATGGAGGTTTATTGGAAGGAATGGGGAAAACATTTGAGGATTTGGAAATTTTGAAAAAAAAAAAGGGGGAAAGTGAACACGCATTGATTTTATAAGTTGCAATTTGTTTAAATTTCTAATTGAGTAATAAGAACAGTGAAAATAAGAAACATTCAAACACGGACTTCACAGAAACATACACCAACAAATTGCATACAAGAACCCAATTAAGTTTAAACAAAGAGATATCGAATGATGAACTAACAAATTGGGATATCATAAAAAGTATAAAATTTCAAAAAGATCAAAGGTTAGTACAACATTTTAACTTGCTAAATTAGAGTCACTCTGACATGACACATAAAGGGACACCATACATTAAGGATCACAGATTACATATTGTCACGTAATGCACCATGTCGAAGTAACGTAATTTGGCAAGTTAGAGCTTTATCCTAATTATACTCTTAAAAAATAGATTAGATTATCATCCCTACAAAATGATTATAGTATAAGGTGTTAAGAAAATGTCCATAATAATTAGTCTTTGAATTTATTTCATCCACGTGCCCAGAATATGGTTCCTCAAAATAAATTACCGTGGTCCCAATCCATTAACTAGTTAAAAAAAACCGTTTAAAGACAGAATTAAACCATTTATAGCGGGTGATAAAGATTATTAGTTATTGCGGAGCAATATTTCTGCACTTGAGGGAGAAAGCAAGTGATTGTCAATTTAATGGCACATTTTATAAATTAGGTGGGAAAATTGTAACATCTGTAAGTTAAAGACGCAAACTTAGTAGTCTGATTACCAGAATTAACATACGAGTCACAATAGTAGTGATTCCCTCCCATCCATTTTTGGTGCACTCACCCGAGTAAGCAACACGCACGCGTCACGTATGCGCGCTGAAGGTATGCCGCGCGTGTGACGATAAGGCGATGGGCACACGGCTACCATGCGGGATGCACGCGAGGATGTGCGCGCTAAATGTATGTCGTGCGCGCGATGGCAGGGCGCCGGGCGCACGGCGACTGCGCGCGATGACTGAGCGACTCGCGTGCCGCATGTGATGTGTCCCAAATTTTTTTTTTTTTTTTTAAGTTTTTGATTTTCAAACATGTTTCAACCCAATGTTTTACGATACCTTTTGAACGTATTTTACGAATGTCCCCCACATATTTCAAAGGATTTAAACGACCCAAAAATTGAGTCAAGGTGGAAAGAAGGTAAAAAGGTAGAAAAATGGTGTACTGTGAGTTAAACTTTCTTTCCACAATTTTAGGACTGTGCAGAAGAGAGAAGCATTGGAACAGTAGCGACTTCTCAGCTATTGACGACCGAGGAGAATTCTTTACTGTAATGTTTGTCTTTCTTTTACTTTGAACCAGGATTTAATATTTTTCCAACGAAATCCAGTGCCCCCCCACCCCGCACGGGAGGAGAATTAAAAGGGGCTATCCTTCACCATGATATCCAATAAATAACTATATTATAAGTTATCATTCCTTGGCAAATCAAATTTTTAATTAACATACTAAGGGGAAAGTGAACATAAATGCTGAGAGTCGCCTAAAACGTATTTTCAATTTTTGTTAGTTGTTGATAAAAAGTTCTGTTCATTCTCTCAGCAACACCGTTTTGCTGAGGAGTATACCTAATTGTTCTATGTCTAAGAATCCCATTAGTTTTGCAAAATGAATCAAATTCATTATTACAGAACTCTAGACCATTATCGATCCTTAGTCCTTTAAGTTTCCTTTCGGTTTGGTTTTCCTCTAAGGTTTTTCATTCCTTAAATCTCTCAAAAGCTTGCCTAGAGTCAAAAATTCTTACTGAAAGGCGATTGCAATGTATTCCTTTGGAGATTTTTTGAACTATGAGATTGTAATGATTGGCCACCTTCTTGAAGGGTGTACTTCGTAGTCGAGGCCCCCACGAACTTTGAGGATATCACATGTCCACCTTAAATCTGAGGTGACTTAAATTGAATTAAACAAGCAGTAAATTTAACATTACTCGTATGTTATGCCATTTAGACATCACCCACGGGTCGAATTAAAAGTGGTTAGTTTGGAATAGGAATGTGGTAAACTTGTACCATCCCTAAAGTGATGGTTGCTAGATGTTCGGTTGTTTGTGATCGCTGGCCATGTGTGCCCACAGGGGGGCATGAGTGATCTTGTGTGACCGAAGGTGGGCGCAGTTGCTATCATGGCGGCCGTGTTCGCTTGCGGGGGGCTTGGTTGCTTGTGCCTCATGACGTTTGCTCATTTGGGTTTCGAATTCATTTGAGCAACTGTGCCTTGGTTTCTGTACAAGCGACTCATAACTCGGCATTTGATAATGCTTCACTAGAGATTTTATGATGCGCATCACAAATCTTTCAAAAATTCAAACCCGAACAATTTTGACAAAATTGATAAGAGTAAAGAATGAAAAAAGAAATGGTTATTATATAAAGTACAATTTGGCCCCTGCAATTTAAAATAAGTAGATTGTTCGGGGTTTGAATTGAAAACTCCTCATAATTCGGGGGCCGAATTGATGAAAGCAAATGTTCGGTGTCTGATTTGAAAAATCCTCATCGTTTAGGGGCCAGATTTGCCAAAAAAAATTGTTCGGGGTAAAGGCTGATGACGATATACTTTCAATTGAAAGTATATTTGTAAAGGTTGATGGCCACTTCAACCCTACAAATATACTTTCAAAAGATAAATTTTGAAATCGTAAGATAGGGATTTATTGTTCGGAATATCACTATTTTGTGTTCAACGGAATGTGCATCTCTAAAAAGACAACTGAATGTGCAACTCTAAAAAGACAAGCTTTTTGAACAGGTTGCAGCTCCAGAGAGAGGCCAAATTCTCCTTTCTTTCTTGATTTGAGACTACTAGTCTAGAAGAACGTTTTCATAAAATGCAGAATCAGGAAGGTCCTCTAGCAGAAAAAGAAAAGGAGTTTGAATCATCCATGTCGACAACCAATTTTGATAGTTGGGAAAGTTTTGTGGATGACGATATTGTGCAGCAGCAATCGGCACTTCGGGCTGAGGAAGCTGAGAAAATCACATTTGTTGGTGATAAGGCAAGTTACTTGAATTATGTTTTAATGTCATGCGGTTCATTTCATGCTTCTTTTTCTTCCACCGTATGCATGTATTTTTTATGGACTATGATTTGATGTTCTGAATTTTACTTGCTTTCCAATGTTTTGGGAATTTCACTTATTGTTCCTTTTCTGTTTCCTTCGTGCTTGTGGTTGTGATCATTTTTACTATTTGAAGAAGTCTATGCATCAATAAAATTTTGTACCCTTCAAGTCACAGCATTGTTTTAGATTGTCTAAAATTATTTCAAAACTAGAGAAAAGATGAAACCAATTACATTTTTAGGTTTTATTACTTCATGCTACTTGTTATAAAGATTTTTCAATTCAGTTCTCGAACTATTTTTTTCGATAATTTGGCCCCCGAACTATTAGAGTTTTTTAATTCAGTCCCCAAACTATTTTTTTCGACAATTCAGCCCCCGAACTATTAGAATTTTCAATTCAGTCCCCGAACTATTTTTTTGGACAATATGGCCCCTCAACTTTTACGATTTTTCAATTCAGTCCCTGAACTATTTTTTTCGACAATTCGGCCGCCGAACTATTAGAATTTTCAATTCAGTCCTCAAACTATTTTTTTGGACAATTCAGCCCTCGAACTTTTAAGGTTTTTTAATTCAGTCCCCGAACTATTTTTTTCGACAATTCGGCCCCTTAACTTTTAGGGTTTTTCAATTCAGTCCCCAAACTATTTTTTTCGACAATTTAGCCCTCGAACTATTAGAATTTTCAATTCAGTCCCCAAACTATTTTTTTTGACAATTCAGCCCCCTAACTTTTAAGGTTTTTTAATTCAGTACCCAAACTATTTTTACGACAATTCGACCCCCAAACTTTCAGGATTTTTCAATTCAGTCCCCGAACTATTTTTTCGACAATTCGGCCCCAAACTATTAGGATTTTTAATTCAGTCCCCGAATTATTTTTTTTTTTGACAATTCAGCCCTCGAACTTTTAAGGTTTTTTAATTCAGTCCCTGAACTATTTTTTTCGACAATTCGCCCCCAAACTATTAGGATTTTTCAATTCAGTCCCCAAACTATTTTTTTTTTTCGACAATTCGGCCCCTTAACTTTTAGGGTTTTTCAATTCAGTCCCCAAACTATTTTTTTCGACAATTTAGCCCTCGAACTATTAGAATTTTCAATTCAGTCCCCAAACTATTTTTTTTGACAATTCAGCCCCCTAACTTTTAAGGTTTTTTAATTCAGTCCCCAAACTATTTTTTTCGACAATTCGGCCCCAAACTATTAGGATTTTTCAATTCAGTCCCCGAACTATTTTTTCGACAATTCGGCCCCAAACTATTAGGATTTTTAATTCAGTCCCCGAATTATTTTTTTTTTTGACAATTCGGCCCCACAACTATTAGAATTTTTCAATTCAGTCCCTGAACTATTTTTTTCGACAATTCGACCCCGAATTATTAGGGTCTTTCAATTCAGTCCCCGAACTATTTTTTTCGACAATTCAGCCCTCGAACTTTTAAGGTTTTTTAATTCAGTCCCTGAACTATTTTTTCAACAATTCGGCCCCCAAACTTTCAAGATTTTTCAATTCAGTCCCCGAACAATTTTTTTTTGATAATTCAGCCCCTAAACTATTAGAATTTTCAATTCAGTCCCCGAACTATTTTTTTCGACAATTCGGCCCCATAACTATTAGGATTTTTCAATTCAGTCCCCGAACTATTTTTTCTGACAATTCGGCCCCCAAACTATTAGTGATTTCCAATTCATTCCCCGAACTATTTTTTTCGACAATTCGGCCCCTCAACTTTTAGGGTTTTCCAATTCAGTCCCCGAACTATTTTTTTCGACAATTCGGCCCTCGAACTATTAGGATTTTTCAATTCTGTCCCCGAACTATTTTTTTCGACAATTTGGCCCCCAAACTATTAGGATTTTTCAATTCTGTAACCCCCGGTTCTTTACGGGATTTTTGAAAATATATGTATAATGACATTTTTGGTAAATATGTCAAACTGAGTACGTTTCGCGAACAGAAAACGTTATTAGAATCCTTATAATTAATATGAATTGTGGGAGAATTATGAGCATTTAAGGGATCCAAACCGAGATATAAGGCTTGAGTTTCCGGTTTTGACCCTATGGAGATTAAAATCGTAGAAATAACAAAATAAATCCGTTTGACGAACAGAAAGTTTTATTAAAACCCTTGGAATAAATTAGAATTATTGGTGAAATAAGAAAATTTTGGAGAAGCCGAATCGATAGACGAATAATAGGATAAACGAGAGATTAAACCGAAGGGTAAACTTGTAATTTTGCAAGCCAAGTTTTTTAAAAATCACAAACCCCTTTCTTCTCCCTCATTTTCTCTCCTTCCCCTGCGAACGGCGATTTGCCCCCCCCCCCCCCCTCTCTCCGCGACGATCTTCCTTCAACGCCGACGATCCATCCATTTCCGGCGATCGCTTCTTCACGTTTTCCTCTCCTATCGTGATTCTAGGTAAGTTTCTAGCGTTTCTCGTCGGTTATTCTTGAATTTTAAGGTTGTTAACCGATTAGGGTTTTGTTAGAATTTGTCGAAAATAACCGGGTTTTATTAGAAAAGGTTAGATATTGCCTAATATACGATTATTAGACGTAGTTTGATAGTATAAATGCTTGGGTTGCGATTTTCGGGTATTTGGAGCTTGGAAAACTCCATTAATCGAGGTTTAAAACTTGCGAGCGCGAATTGCTCGATGAAATGCCTCAATGAGTTAATTTGAAGTTTTAGGAAATTTCTTTAGTTAAGGTTTCGTTAATTTGGACGTTTAACGGTTTAAACTCGTATTAACGACAATGTTGTGAAATTGCCTTAGGTGAACGACGCTCGTGGACGGAGTTAGAATTTCAACGGACGCGAGGTAAGTTCTCGTGACTTACTATGGCCGATTGGCCTACACCGTATGTCGAAGTCATTTCGAGGAACTTGGTGATTTGTTTGTTTAATGCTTTGGTTGGGTAGTTAGGACTAGTTCCGTTATAGATTATGCTTTTTACTGTCTCGATGGTATGTATGATGTATGTTTACTTTAAGCACGTAATTGTTCATGTATCATATGGTTTTCAAATTATGCATCGAAAATGAATTTCCGCACTACGTTTTCATGAAAAGAGATGTGGCCCGAAAGGGGGCTATTGATCTATTGTGAAGGCCGAAAAGGGGCTTGTCACAATACCACATCGCCTAAACGAAATGAATCTACGTAATCTGTTATCTGGTCATGCGAGGTGGGGCTCAGGTACGGTTGTTACGGATGTGAGTGTGCACCCCCCTCCGCTACGTGGAAAGGGTTGTCCGACCGCTGGATGTGTCCTCTCCACATAGCGGGCTGAGATCTCAATGACATTCTGTCTGCGACGTAATGAATGATAAGAAAATATTGCATGATTTCTGAACTTCATATGCACAGCATGCATCTGCATTTACGAAACTTGCTGAGCCTTTAGCTCATAGTTGTTAGTATGGTGTAGGTGATCTTGATATAGGTGAGGACGAGATCCCTCCACCTGAAGAATGATCAGTTGAAGAAAGATGGCCAATGGGAGTGTGCCGGTGCGGTCGGTGCGTTTTGACCCGTGGGGATGGTTGTAAGTATTTTGGGGAAATTGTATAGTTAGAAACATTTTAGGATGTTTGGTTCTGGATAGAAAACATACGTGTTTTTGGATGTTTTGGAAAACCATTTTATAAACTGCTTTTGTAAAGTCTTTTATTGTAAATATACTGGAGCTGCTTGGAGTTTTATTTTAAACAGGGGAAATTGTTTAGGTTTTAAATGGATTCACGCAGTTCATTTTTACGAAAGTTTACTATGTTTTTAAATACGTTTTAGGATAGGTTTCGAGTTGTTTATTTAGTGGTTGATGAAATGATAAATGAGTGGAGTTATGATTTTAGGTTGAATTGCTTAGGGTGTATGAGATGTTGGAGTTAATATGGAAGAGGAAGAGTGAGAGTAATGTATGTTATGTGAAAAAAAAATGAATGAGAGAAATGAAGAAAAGCCGATCACGATCGATCGGGCACACTACCGTAATCGATCGTGATCAGAGAAAAATTTCCGCCAACGATTCCAGAGGCGGATCGATTGATCGGGCACACTACCACGATCGATTGGGATCAGTGAAGAATTTCCGTCAATAATTCCAGAGACGGCCTGATCGATCGGGCACACTGCTGCGATCGATTGGGATCAGGAAAGGTTACATCCTGAGTGTCAACGTGACCACGATCGATCGGGATCACACTGCGATCGATCGTGATTGCGGGAAATCAGGCAATTTTTAATAAATTGTTTTTCTTTAGTTTCCTTACTTTAAATACGTTTTCCAAAAAAGTTTTCAAATGGTTTAAGAGTTTATTAGGTATAAAAGAAAAATAAAAACAAAAAAAAAAAAAAAAAAAAAATTACATGTAAAAATTAGGGATAGTTTAAGGGTCGTTACAAATTCAGTCCCCAAACTATTTAGTCACCGAACTATTTTTTTTCGAAAATTTGGTGCCCGAACTATTAGGGTTTTTCAATTTAGACACCAAACAATTTTTTTCGACACGCTGGATTGGCGCAAAGTTGCAGTTCTTAGAGCGATTCTAGTGGTTTTGCTCGCTCAATTCGCTTACGAGCAAAAACTTCAGCATGATTAAATAACCCCAAGCCAGTACTCTCTTCTTGGGTCTGATACATCATGCATGTTCTCTCAGTTATGGAGGCCTCTTGCCTTGGGAGATGGGTACAAAAACTGCACAACAGATGTTACGAAAAACACACACAAACAGAGTCTAAATATGCAAAAACAGCAACATACTAAACAATAATACAAGGTTCAAATGCTAAACCTCTTAGCAATTTGAACAGCAAATAAAAAACTAAACGTGTTTCTCAATAAGATAAGAAAGAATAAGAAAAACAGCAAGAAAACAGCAGAGAAAATGCTTAAAAACATAAACAAATGCAGTCTAAAAACTAGACAAAAACTATCACCAATTCAATACATATCCTATCAAATATGTGGCATTAAAGTAAAGCAATTAACCATGGTGAATGGACACTAAACAAAAGCAAAAAGATACAGAGAAAACACTGATTCAAAAGCTATTAGAAAAATGCAGAAAAACAGATTTGAAATCAACCTAAAAAGCTAAACAAACTTTCACCAAAACCCAAAAATGAATGCTGCAAATTTATCAATTAAAGCTCAGCAATTTTCCTTGGTTATTGACTCTAAAAAGAGCAGCAACGATGCTGCCTAAAAAAAAAAAAAAAAACTCAGCAAAACCCTACTACGTTGCTGCAGAAAACAGCAAACAGAAACATAAAAATTCAGAAATTTTTCTGAAAAACAGCAGAGTATTTGAGACTCAAAAACAACTCCTAAACATGGACATTCAACATGAACAAGCTAAGACAATTTGGACACAAAAAGGACCCAAAGGGTGGTGCATAAACTTCAGCAAATCGGATCAAAATACAGCAGCAAACCAGAAAACCAAAACAGAACAATATGCAGTAATTTTCTTTCAAATTGAGAATAAAAAATTGCACCTAAACAAGGGACTCTAAGAAGACTTAACATGCTGGATGACAGAAACAAACACTAGCAAAAGATGCTGACTCCTCTCGAAATTCGTGTATGGTAAGATCTCCTTGTCCACGATCAGAATGACAAGCTCCTCTTGTCGATAAACAGAACTCCTCCTGAGTTCTAATGCAGCCTTCTCTCGAGACTAAGATTCAATAAAGAATAAAGAAAATTGTTTCATATGACACCGTCTGTAACACCATGTCGTTGTCTTCGGATACAATAAATCAGCATACTCGAATAATCAATGAATTTCTATCATAAACAGAGTGTGTAAAATAATCATTCAAGAACTGAATGATCAATCACAAACTCATACGCAGAAGCATGAGGGAGAGAAAGAACGACGACGACTTTTCAATCAAGAAATCTCTTTCAGAGAATAATGAAAAATCTGTTCACGCTTCCTTAGAAACGAAAGCTTAAATATGATTTGTAACTGTCTTATCTGAGGTTTAATTCAAATACCAAATCGAAATTTAAAGCCGCAAAGAATAAGGAAACCAAATCTCACTAAATCGGTTGAAAGACACCTCGTGTGATATTTTAGGAAAGTACTGTTAACTACTTGGATATGGATCCCGAAGACTTATGAAAGTATCCCATAATTAATGTGATCTCAAGACTTGATATAATCTATCAAATATCTTTCAAATCGGCCTTCCAAAACAAAGTTTTCCAAAAATAAATCATGATGTAGGAACATAAACATACTCAAACATGAAACTATGGAAGGAGTCGTCTATCAGAAAACAGAGCACACACTATTCCAAACATTATACTAGAACAGACAACTTCATAAACTCAATCAGAACATCACATAATATAACCCTCAATCATCCATGAATCATCAAGTAACATCTATACAGATTTCCTAGTACCCTTAGGATGTAGGGCCCTAATGGCCGGAACCTAGTACACTCACTTACCTGGCCTCTTTAGTAATGCCGAGCCTTCACTTGAAGCCTTTTCCACTAAGACATTTCACATTTCCATGTTACAATTCATCCTAAATGTTTTGAAATTGTGGCTAGTAAATCCTAACTGAAAAGTCATCCTAGAATCTAGTATATATGTTTCTAAGTGCTTTAGTCGAGCACCTTGTGTGCGTAGTTTAATCTCAAAAAGATATAAGGGAAATGTGTGCTGAAACAACCAGATTCATTTCCATAGTAAATCACAAACCGAAAAATCACAGCATCCAGAATCAAATCAGCAATGCCACTAATGAACACAAGTTCATAAATGCTACTATTATTCTACATTGATGAACCCGAGACTTTAAAACTCAAGCTGAAATCAACTCTCTAAATAACTAAACAGCAAACATATTGTCCAAATCTTACCTAGAGCGTGGAGTATCGAGAGAAATCAGGGGAAAACTGATCGCCGGAGGAAGAACAGAGTAGAGAGCTGAGGGGAGGGAGTCGGCTGGTGGGGTTTTTGTGAGGTTTTTGGACTTTCATTTTCTATTTATACACATAATAAGCTAGACTTAATTACAAGTTTGTCACCAAACCTATTTTTTTATATAGGTGGAACCGATTAAACTTTGGCGCTCAAATTTTCAACCGAAAGAATAAATATACAAAGATGGCAGTTAATTCTGTCTTGTTAAAAAAAATTCACCTGTCCGAAGTTGTCGGGTGTTACATCCACCCCCCTTAAATAAAATTTTTGTCCTCAAAAATTGCTTAAACGAAAAGTTCAGGATATTTGTCCATCATATCTTGTTGTCTTTCCCAAGTGGCTTCCTCGATGTTGTGATTTCTCCATAACACCTTAACCAATGGGACCTTTTTGTTCCGTAACATCTTTACTGAGAAATCGAGAATTCGCACTAGTTTCTCTTCATACGTTAAGGTTGGTTGAATTTCAATGTCCACCGGTTCCAAAACTTGTGTCGGATCGCGTATGCATTTCCTCAACATTGAGACGTGAAAGACATTGTGGACCCCATCCATAGATGAAGGCAGAAGCAACCTGTATGCTGTATTCTCAATTCTTGCCAAGATAAGAAATGGTCCAACGAACTGAGGATTGAGCTTTCCCCTCTTTCCAAACCTCATGACTCCTCTAAACGGAGAAATTTTAAGGAAAACTACATCTCCGACAGAAAACTCAAGATCCCTTCTTCTTTGATCTGCATAACTCTTCTGTCGGCTTTGTGCAGACAACATTCTTTTTCTAATAATGGCAATCTTGTCTGACATCTGCTGCAAAATCTCGGAGCCTAAGAGTTTTGCTTCACCAACTTTGTCCCAGTATAAAGGCGACCTACACATCTAGGTCATCTGATTGTGATGACCCAGATGTGTAAGTATGTGTACGATGGCTGCACGAACCGAAACCCGGATAGCGGTACGTCCTCGCGGGCAAACCGGAAGGTGACGGGTCGTAAAAAGGGGGGTCGTCACAATCTCACATCGCTTGGGGAAGTATGTGGAAATGAAACATATGTAAAGAGACCCTCCTAAGATAGTAAGACGCGTTTTGGAGCACAATTGGCAACGGATCCCATAAGAACTCCGAAAGTTAAAAGTGCTTCGGCGAGAGTAGTACTAGGTTAGGTGACCAACTGGGAAGTCCTCGCCAAACAAAGCCGTGAGAGGAGGATATTGGGCTGCGGCCCAATCCCCAGAGCGGACAATATCTTGTTGGGAAAAGGAGTCGTTACATTTTCAACTACTTTCCTTGATCCGCAAGTTTCCTTATTTTAACTGTCACTAATATCTTCTTGATTTTCAATATTTATCAATTCAATAATTTGAATAGATTATTTCTTGATTTTCAAGAAATAAACTATCAACTTTGAAATAAATGTTTATTTGCCAAAAAATTAATGTCAACATATTTGCATTTACCGTTCTCAATGACAAATTCAAATTGAAGGATTTAGGTGATTTTCACTATTTCTTAGGTTTTGAAGTTGCTCATAGTACAAATGGTATTACACTGAATCAGCGACACTATACATTGGAGGTGTTGAATGAAACAGGTTACTTGAGTTGTAAACCAGTTTCGGTTCCAATGAAGCTTAATTATAAGCTCAGTGATTCGGGCTTGTTGGCTGATCCTACTGTTTATAGAAGATTGGTTGGAAGACTCCTACATTTGACTTTTACCAGACCCAACATTTCTTATGTTGTTGGAAGACTTAGTGTAACGACCCCAAAATTTGATTTAAATTTTTCCTCAATTTAAAAACCCTAAAATTTTTCCCAAATTGATTTGCAAATTAAGTTAAATTGGATCGTTATAAAACCCTAATTTTCTTAATTCAAAATCATTGAAAATAACAAAAACCATTTAATAAGCGGAAACCTTGAAATTAATGTCTATAAATATTTAGAACATTAAATGTTAAAAAAACATTAAATATAACTTCATTCATAAAATCTTTTAAAAACAATAGCGTACTTAATAAAAAAACTAACAGTTGATGTAATAAATTATTCCAATTTAAAACAAAATAAATTTAAATGCAACTAATTATAAAATATCTTTTTAAATCGATATAAAAGCATAACTTTAAATTTTTATTCATAACCGACGACAACATCCTCCTCTGTATGCTCGCCTGTCTCTGGAGGATTCTCGAACACAGCTAGTTCTTCCTCAGGTAAAAACTCACCTACATCACAAAATTAAAACTATGAGAAAAACTCAGTAAGCGAAAATATGTGCAAGTGTCAACATTTACTTTTTCCTAAATCATGTCTTATCAGTTACATTCTGGTTAGAACTTGTTCTAACCCTCGGTCAAACATCACCTCTAGTTAGAACTTGTTCCAACCTTCGGTCAAACATCACCTCTAGTTAGACCTTGTTCCAACCGTCGGCCAAATATCACATCTAGTTGGAACTTGTTCCAATCATCACCTCTAGTTAGAACTTGTTCCAACCGTCGGTCAAATATCACATCTAGTTGGAATTTGTTCCAATCATCACCTCTAGTTAGAACTTATTCCAACCGTAGGTCAAATATCACATCTAGTTGGAACTTGTTCCAATCATCACCTCTAGTTAGAACTTGTTCCAACCGTCGGTCCAATATCACATACTTTTCGTCAATTCCATCGTTTTCATACACATACAAATGTCCTATCAAATTATATCTTTTTAACAATTCTATGTCAATATCTAAAGCTCAAATATCAGAAATATAAAATAAAGCTGTAATAAAATAATATAGATTTTGTGATGTAGGGCAAAAGCCAAAACATTGAAAAACGTGATATTTTCACTTATCTGGATTCTAAGCAATTAGGGAATAGGATTTTTATTTATTTTTTCTGAAAGTTGAATAATCTTCTTTGCCTAAAAATTAGAGATATTTAAATTTTATTCTATTTTTAAAATAATTATGGTAGAAATTCCTTACCAATAAAAATCCAAGCGTTGGATTTTCGAATTGATTTTGGCGTCCTTAACGATCCAAAAACATTAGGTTTGGATTTTGGCCGGTTTGGGTCGTCAGAACCGGTTCGGTCAACTAGTCCAAATTAAATCTTAAAAACAGGCTAGTGGTCTGGTTCGGTTCACTGATGTCTGGTTCGGTTCGATTCAGTTCAGAATAAAATTCTGAACTGGCTTTCTTCTTCATGCGAGCTTCTGCGAGAGAGAGAGAGAGAGAGAGAGAGAGAGAGAGAAACAACAGAGGGAGAGCGAGAACGAGAGAAAGCGAAAACGGGGGAGGAACATACGTTGCTGGTGGTTTCCGACGGAGGCCAAGAAGGGTCCGATCACGCGAAGATGGGTTCGGTCAAGGGAGGAAGCTCGTCGATGGGGTTACTCGGAGTTGAAGCTGCGAATCTTCTTCCTCAGAGGATTCCGACCGAGTCTATCAGCTCGCGGTGGTCAGAGTCGGTTTCAGTGGAGATTCTGGCGAGGTAAGGACTTTCTCGATTTCTCTGTTCTTCAGAAATTGGGAGGAGTGATCTGTTTTGTGATTTTCTTCATCACAGAGTCGACTTAAATTGTAAGGAACAATTTCAATTACTTCTTTAGATGAATGATACGAATCTGGCCTTCCAAATTGGGCAGATTCAGTAACGAAACTAAATAAAATCTTTCCCCCATTACAATTTCCTTAGGTTCGTAGAATATTGCCTTAAGATTAGGGTTGAATTAGATAACGATTTTGTGCTAAAATTGAGGATTTTACAATTTAGGGTTTGATTCTTTTCCTTAAGTGTGATTAGGAAAGAAATTTGATTCCTTAATTTGGGGATAAATTTTGGTATGTTACACTTAGTCAACTTCTTGCAACTCCCAGAACAACTCCACATTTACAAGCTGCTTATTGGGTTCTACGGTATTTAAAAAGAACTCTTGGTTAATGTTTGTTTCGTGGATTCGGATTGGGCTTCATGCTCTCATTCACGAAGATCTATAACTAGATTCTGCATGTTTTAGGAAATTCATCGATTTCATGAAAATCAAAGAAGCAACAGATTATTTCTCGCTTCATAGCGGAAGCAGAATACCGAGCTATGGCTCAAACAATGTGTTAGTTAATTTGGGTTCGGGCTTTATTGAAGGATTTTCACGTTTCATCCAATAAATCAGCACTAACTATCCGCGATAGAAAACCCTGTTTTTCATGAACGGACTAAGCATTTAGAGGTTTAATGTCATATACTGCGTCAACAACTACAATCTGGTAACATTAAATTTCTTCATGTTCCATCCAAATTTCAGTTGATCGATTTATTAACAAAAGTTTTGCATCTGACTTTGTTTCATTTTCTTATTAGCAAGATGAGAGTACTGAATATACACTCTTCATCTGAAAGGGACTAATGGAGATAATAGTTTCTCGAAAGAAGTAGAAGCAATTTTATGATGACGTGAAAATCGATTAAGACGGTTATTTTCTTTTTATGCTATTTTGTTTTCAATCGTGGCTGACAACTCTTTTCAATAATATAGAAGATTTGCAATTTTCTCTACTTGAGTAAAAAAATTATTGAAAATATAACAAATCTTACTGCCTATGATAATTTATTTTTTTGATCTTCAACATCTTGAGTGGCCACTTGAGATATTAGGGTCGCAACTAGAGACATGGGGTCGAGACCAAAGGTTGAAATTCAAAAAGTAAATTACCAAAGGCGTGACTAGGCAGGCCTGGATGGGACTTGATCCTGATTTCTGTTGACCATGCTAGCCCAACCCCATCCACTATTGACACTAACTTCGGAGTAGATACTTTTCAATTTTTGACCATTCAATGAGAGCCAAATAAATATACTTTCAATGAATCTGCTTCTGAAACGCGAAAGTATGAAACTTGGAGGGTAAACAAGTTGTAAAGCACCAAAATATTTTGCAATTCTTGTTTGATTACATTTTCATATGTTCATGATAAGTTAATTTTAATGATTTTCTCTATGATGAGAATTAATTCTTTAATAAAGTTTAAGATATCAATTGCGTAACCTATATCAAGTCAAATCTAGCTCTCAAACGAGCCACACGACACTGAGTAAAAGCCATGTAACGTCAATTTGTAGCTAAGATAGAAAATTAGTAAAAGAAAGGAACTTTAGAATATGCTTGCTCTAAGTTCTATGGTTACAAATTGAAGCTCCTAAACTAATTAAAATATTAATTAAAAATACCCAATAATTAAACTGCTAAATTTAAAAATTATTTAAGTGAATATTATTTATTTAATAAAATAATTAAATAAAGTTATCCGAAAGAGAAGATGTCGATGAAAATGAAGACGAAGCACGCAGATTCATGTCAATGCCATCCCCAACCTCTGACCTCTCCCATGCCTTTATTTATTCTTGTTTAATCTCTTTCCCATTGCTGGAATGCGTTGTTAGGGTTCATTTCTTAGTCTCTAAGACTATTTCAAACGCCACTAAAGCTTGATTTCTGCTTCTATTTCTTCTTCCTTTAAAATGGCTTCCCTCACCCCTATTTCTCAATCGAAATCTGCTTTTAACAGAACTTGCTTTGCAAGGTTGCCTTCTTCTCCACGAAACCCTAATTTTCGATTCGATTTCTTGCTCAAGAGGTCCTCCTTTGTTCGCTTTCGCATCCGCGTCCCTGGTGGAAATTTGAAAGTGCCGATGAAGGCCGCCGTTGTTTCAGCTACCACGGCCGAGAAGCCGAAGAAGCGATACCCAGGTGAGGCTAAGGGTTTTGTTGAAGAGATGAGGTTCGTAGCAATGAAATTGCACACCAGAGACCAAGCTAAGGAGGGGGAGAAAGAGGTGAAGGAGCCGGAGGAGAGGTCAGTGGCTAAATGGGAACCCACCATTGAGGGGTATTTGAGGTTTCTTGTGGACAGTAAGCTCGTTTACGATACGCTTGAGCGGATCATTGATAAGGCGGCCGTTCCATTCTGTGAGTCTGCTAATAGCTTTCCCTTTTTTTTGTTTGATTTGATTCCATTTGCTTAGATTGTTTAGTCTTACATAAAATTTCAGTATATGACACAATTCGTTTGATATGTTTGAGTTTTTGATGATTTAATGATTATATGTTCCTCGTATATGTATTTTGGCTTAGTTTTTTGATATTAACTGTCAGTCATTTGTATTAATATTAACTTCGAAATGTCTAGTATCTCATGCTGCTCTGCCGGAGATACCAGGTTTGACCTTTGCTACGTTCATCTGCTTGTACATTGTTTTTTCTTCTTCACACAAATCTTTTTTTTTTTTAAATACTGATCAAAATATTGTTCTCTCTTTCTCTCTCTCTCGATCAGACAAGACTTCTTTTCCGGTTTCAAAGAACCGTTGAAGATCTATGAATTGAACTTTCAAGCTTTTCCTTGAGAATGTAGTAAATTCAGATGGTTTGTTTGATCCCTGTTAACCTCATCAACCATCCCAGTTGACTGTATACTTCCAAATGTCATAAGTCCAAATTGTTCATTTCCATTCTTTGTTAACTACTGAGATTCTAAGTAAAAGAAATTAGAGAATAAATAGTTTGATAGAACACTTCTGCTTGACAGACTACTTGGAGTTTTCTTAGTCTACTGCAAGTTTCTGGCTGTTCTGCTTCTTGCTTACAATCAAAGTCTATATTTTGATCATGATACCATGCATTTGAATTATATTTGTAACTTTTTTACTAAGAGAAAGTAAAACACGGTAAATATATTAAAAGATTTCCGGCTCCTTGTTCTACAGATGCAGAATTCAAAAACACAGGATTGGAAAGGTCTGAAAGCTTGGCAAAAGATCTCAACTGGTTCAAAGAGCAAGGTTTTGCCATTCCCGAGCCTTCTTCTCCTGGGATCACCTATGCTCAATATTTGGAGGAATTATCAGAGAAAGATCCTCAGGCATTTATTTGCCATTTCTACAATATATACTTCGCCCACTCTGCTGGTGGTCGAATGATAGGAAGAAAGGTAAATGAACATATCTTGCCAACTCCATATTATATCAGGTTTAGTAGTTATGTTCTTCTTTGCCTTTGACTCCTCCTATATGGATCTTGACTTTGATTGTTCTCAGTGTTTAATAGATCTTGGGTGCTCTTCCTATCAATAGATTTGTGATAATTTGTGAAAGAAATTAAATTATTTGATTGGTTCATGGACATATAATTTGAAACCTTGTAAAGATCATCCATTTCTTTTGTTTTAATGCATTATTGTATCTTACTCAATAACACTTTTCAATTGTTCTTAGAAAAAATACCTTACAAAAGATTCATTCAAAGAATTTATCGAATATATTTTCACGTACACTATTTCACTTTATACAATGATTCCATAATCTTTCTTAATACCCCTGTGTATTTCCCAGGTGGCAGAAAAGATACTGAACAAGAAGGAGCTGGAGTTCTATAAATGGGAGGGTGACCTTTCACAACTGTTGCAAAATGTGAGAGAGAAGTTGAATAAAGTGGCTGAAGTAATTCCTTTGCTCTCTCTCTCTCTCTGTGTTATTTTTGTAGACTTTTACTGTTATCCTCCCATTACTATCTTCTTCATCACTGTCTTAGTGGGGCAATTTTATGCTAGGCTGTTCGATCAAATAGAATCATTTTAGTCTGGATCTGAAATTTTGAAAACAAAAGATTGATTAGTTTTTGGTTGACTTCGATATACATACCATAAGAACTGAGTAAAATCAAACCAAACTACTCCTTTCATATGTTACTTTTGCTTGTATCGAATCGAGCTTTCCCCACGTTGAATTTATCATGAATAATGCTAGTATTTCTCATCGATTTATGTAATAACTAAAGAATACAATGGTTGTGTTTTTATAGGTTCTCAAAACTGAGTTTGTCCAGTATTTTGTATATGTGGTTGTCTGGTTTGATTAGTTTGTGATGTTTGAAAAAGCACGTCGAACCTAATCAGCCCCCCTGCCATCCGACGAATCCTAATTCTACTGGTCTGTTTGTTTTTTTCAGAGCTGGAGTAGAGAGGAGAAGAACCATTGCTTAGAGGAAACAGAGAAATCATTCCAGCACTCCGGAGAGATTCTCCGTCAGATACTCTCTTGATCTTTCTACCAATATCTTTATTTAGTTGCAATTTATGTACAGTAACGGCCTCAAATGGCCATTTGACTCGTATTCGCTCATGTATTTTGAATCTCCACTCTATTTCAACTGCAACTGATACTTAGAATTTTCAATTGTCAAATAATCTGTTAAATTTCATTCATTCTCTCCGATGCCAATCCTTCTCTGACTCTCCAACAGTCGCTCTCTTTCCCCTGTTTGTTACTGGTTTTTTCCTTGGCCCAGTTTCAGTGAAGCTCTCTTAAAGAATGACCGTACGGTGCGAATGCAAACATGGCGTGGTTGTAGCCCAAGTGCTTGGAAGCTATAAGCTTTGGACGAGAAGAAACAACGACGTCGTTAATGGTGAAGCATTCTTCGCCATTTCCCAATTAAAGACCACCAAAGCTGAGCTCAGACAATCTTCATGGTGAAGAGGAGACCGTACTTGGAGGCTCTCTCTCCCATGCTTCTTCTTCTTTGCTCCGACTCATTTTTCCCTATTCGCCCTGAAATGACAAACCAGTCTTTTTTGGTTTCCATTTCGCCGGGAAAAGGGCAATTTTTTTTATCAGTTGTTTCTTCTCCTTCTCGTTTTCTTCCTTCATTGTCTTCTCGAAAATGTCTCTCCATTGATTCGACGGAGTATGAGTGGCGGGTGTTTCAGTCATCCATGGAACCAAGTGGGGCCTTGGTCGAGGGAGTTGTGGCGGGGACAGACGTTGAGAGGACAGGACGAAGACACCATCGACGATGAGTTCACCATTAACTTAGAATGAAAGTGTTGGGAATACTAATAGGTGAGAACAATCAAAATTAACAAGGAGCGTGTGATCAGAATAATTTAAAAAAAAAAATTGTTCTTGACCGTCTACAGAATTATTTTTCCAAATATATTTACAGAAAAGGCAAGAGGGATTACTGAAGGTCTCGTTTAAAATCCAGTCTTTTAGACATAATTCATTTACACAGTATAATTATACTACTAAATAAGCAATATAAAAAATGATAGCATGTACGATCTGAAAAATATCAAGAATAATTTTCTACGTCGTTAAATATAACGGACAAGAAGTGAGAAATAATAATAAAAATAAATACTGAAAATTTTACGTAAAAACTCAAATAAAAAAAAAAATTATAGACACCGAATTCAGAAAGATATCACTATGAAAACGAAAATTTTACAATATTCTTCAAAAAATCGAACATTCTAAAAAATATTCAAGAAATTATTTAAAAATTTTCATTCACACACAAGGGTCTCTCATCATTTAAGGAGGGACCTTATAATTCTCTTACAAAATTTACTCATTTTCTTTTCTTTCCTTCAAAATAATCCTTAATCTTTCTATTCTCTCCTCTTTATCGAAGAATTGCATCCATGTTTCTCAGATACCCTATTTACAGAAAAAATTTGTCACCAAATTAAACTTCAAATGAGACACGTCCTGAAATTTTGCTAAAATCAGATGCTTCGAATTACAAAGAAAGAAGAAAACTTAATTTTCTTTCTTTTTTTTCAACTTTACATTAAATGAGATAGGTCACTCATCTTGTTTTTTCAACTCTACGTTGGTCACTCATGGCAACGGAGGGACCCACGAAGGAACGATTTTTTTTTTAAAGGTGATTTTATAAAGAGCGTGGCAGAGTTGAGTTAATAATGACGGGTGGACTCGGAGAGCTGTTCTTGAAGGTCACTTATCACTATAGAGTCCTAGAGTGATCGTTTGCAGATAACTTGGAAGCTCTAGTTAAAAGTACAATAATTTAACATTCAATGCTTGGTTCTCACTCAAAGACAGTTTTGGCTTACAGGTCATCGACTCCAGGCGTTGTCGTCGAAAGGTGATTGGACAACATATAAAAATATAACTTTTAATTTCGATCGTTTCTTTTTTTTTTTTTTTTGGAATCCTACGGTTCACGTGATGACAGACATTCAATCCAATAGATTGTTATTGTCTTTGGCAGTAAATCCTTATCTTTTGAACACATGAGTTCATACATTTAATCAAATGGTCCATTATTGTCTGTCATAGCAAAAAAAAAAAAGACTAAAATATTATTATTTTTAAATAATCGATATCTTCCTTACTAAACTCGAAAAAATTGAAAATCTAAAAATATTAGAATTTGTAGAGTCCCATGCCTAATCTTTGATGCGTTTGGTGTGGTTGTCATAAATCTTAACATGTTTCATAATATCTCTGCCAAGTATGCATATATGTAATTATTTATTCTTTGATGGACGGAATGGTAATTGCCACTCCAGTTATTTGAAGGATCGTGGCCTCCAATTCTCAAATTACTACATTCTTTTCTTGCATTTCATCACCTAGAGAAAGTTGTGTGTAGAAAGACTTCTAGAAACTGAAAATTTAAGTGCTCCACTTGAATCTTTGCCAAAATGTTAAATGAATTTAGGTACGTCTTTTAAAATCTATTGATATCACTATACGGTAGTATGGTATAATGACTCCAAAAATTTAATTTTAATTTTTCCTAATTTGAAACTTAAAGATTTTCTCAAAATCGATTTTCTCAAAATCGATTTATAAATTATGTCAAATTAGATCGTTATAAAATTCTAATTTTCTTAATTGAAAATTCTTGAAAATAGCAGAAATAATTATTAGGCGGAAGCTTTGAAAACAACTTTATAGAAATATTCACAAAAATTTAATACCAAGCACACATTAAATAAACCTAATTTATAAAAACAATAACGTAGTTAATTGAAGAATTCAATAGCTGATTAAATAAATTATCCAAACTTGAATCAAACTGAAATTAAATGCAATTAAATATGAAATATCATTTTTAAACGAAATAAAATTATAACTTTAAATTATTATTTGGAACCAACGACAACATCTTTCTCTGTATGTTTGTCCGCCTGTCTCTGAAAAACTCTCGATCAATGTCAGTTCAGTCTCAGATAAAAACTCAACTACATCATAAAAATAATGCGTAAGATAAACTCAGCAAGTGAAAACACGTACATGTGATTTTAATCGCATACATTACCAAATTCTATGATTAGAAGTTACATATTGGATGGAACTCATTTTTCAATCTTTATCATACGTTCAGGCTTTGAGAAACTAGCAGTTTCTTACCCTCATAAAGTTTCATCGGTCTTCTCAATTTATAACCAAGCGTTCAGACTTTCATTAGTCATGTCATGCGTTCAGGCTCTCATAGTCTTCTCATATTTTCCATCAATTCTATTCATTTTCATGCATTTCATACTTGCATACATTATGTCATTCCATTTTTATATTTCTACATCCTTATGTCAAATGTCTATACATGCGTGTCCAAATAAAATTATAATTGGATAATAAAATGATTTAAAAATAATAATTTAATGAACGTTTCGTGATGTAAGGCCTATGACCAAAATATTGAAAACCTAGTGTTTTATTTACTTAGATTTCGAGAAAAAGAGAGAGATAATAGAGTTTTAAGTATTTTTTCTGAGCGTTAGATTTTCATAACGATTTGGTGTCCTTAACGATCCAAAAACTATTCTGTTGATAGAACAAATTCAGGTTCGGGCTAGTTCGGTCAATTTGATCAACATGGCCGGTTCGGTCAATTGGATCAACATGGTCGGCTAGGTTCGACTGTTGGACTAGTTCTGTCTTTTAAAACAAGTTGGGTTGTTTGAAAAACGGTCCAAATATCTTCTTCTCCTTCATCCTCCACGCTTTCGCGAATAGAGGAAACCAGAGAGCAGGTGTGTGTGTGTGTGTGTGTGTGTGTGTGTGTGTGTGTGTGTGTGTGTGTGTGTGTGTGTGTGTGTGTGTGTGTGTGTGTGTGTGTGTGAGAGAGAGAGAGAGAGAGAGAGAGAGAGAGAGACAAAGCGACTGAGAGGGAGAGAGACAAAGAGAGTGAGGGAGAGGAACTTACGCCTTTAAAGGAGGCTTCACGAGCTCGGTTGGAAGGAGTGGTTAGTAGCAGCAAAATGGAGCTTGACCGAGAAAAGAAAATTCTTCGGTGGAGATGCTCAGCCGAACGAGGCGAAGATGAAGTTTATTCGGAAGTCTCGCGGTGGTCAGAGCAGGTTTCGATGGCCGAATGTTGCTGTGAAATCCACCATTTGAATTGGGGAGATAAGTGAAACAATTGATTTATCTTTGATTTAATTACCTCATTTATGGGTGGGGTGTTATTGTAGCACCCGGTTTCATTGAGCCAACTTACTTTGTTAACTAGTAGTGAACGTTTTATAAATGAAATTGGGAGGAATTAGTGATTAGGTTAATGAGTGACTAGGCGAGGGCATAATGGTAATTTAAGATATAAAGTGGATAACCTATTTAAGGGAAGAGGTTCTGCGTTTAATGCACTGTAGCCGCCACCATTTCCTATTTTCCTCTTTGGGTTTTCAGCGCAGCTCAGCAGACTTCCTTCCGACATTTTCCTCTCTAATTTTCTCCATTCTAGGTGAGTTTTGTTTCATTTTATTTGCTGTTTTAGTGATTAGATAACAGAGAGATTGTAGGGGAGTGTTCGTGAATGCTGTGAGTGAGAACTAGTTTCGGGTTTTGAGGAGAACTAGGAATGCTCGACGAACAGGACTTCCAGCTAGTTTCCCTAAGATTTCTAAATAGTTTAGAATGAAGTTAAATAGTGCAGTGCTCTGTTTACGATTATAGGTAAGCAGACTTCCGAAGTAGCTAATAACCAGACAATCTCCAGGAGAGCAGGTAAGTGAAGTATGCTTGTGTCTTCGGGCCTACATCACAAAACAGTAGGATTGTGTATGCTCGAATGTGTTTGTATGTCATGCATCATATTTTGCATCATATTTTGAAAGTATGCGAAAATGAATTTACATCAAATGGCATGGTAAGGAATGAACAGACTGTAACAGTTGTTAAGGGAACTAATCTGCCCCTTAATCGAGAGAGAGGATGTATGACTTTGGGAGAAGTGATCCAACTCCTAATTTCACAGAGGGATCTGAGCAGTTGTTAAGGGAACTAATCCGCCCCTTAATCTAGAGAGAGGATGTATGACTTTGGGAGAAGTGATCCAACTCCCAATTTCACAGGGGGATCAGATCAGAAACGAATGCATATGCAACTGAGATAAGAAAGTAGAAACTGCATGTTTAGGAATTTATGTTTCAGCATTCCATTTCATTATTGCTTTACTTACTTAGGATTAGGCTAATAGATGAGTTTTGTGATGTAGGTGAAGAAGTGACAGCAGGTGTGTTCTCTGAGTTTGCTGAGAACTAGGCAGGTTGGAGGGGTGCATTCATGCATCGATCTGGCAACTGATGGCGCGGTTTAACTGGTGGCAGTAGATGAGAAGGTTCGGTGAACCATGATTCAATTTAAGTATGTTGAGAGTTTTTATGACAGTGGTAGTTTTGATATTTTGAACACAACTTGAGACTTTTCTGATAATGATACTCTATTGGTTTTAATAGTGGTTTTTACCAAATTTTGGAGTAATACACGGATTTAAGTAGTTTTGAACGGTTTCTAGTAAAATGTTCAAGTTCTTTTGGTAGTCAGCGTTTTCTTTGTTTAGAGTGAAATTGTTGCTATGCTGTCTTTGTTAAGGGTTTTTGATCTATCGGTGATGATGTCTATTGGCAGATGTCGAGTATTTTTGATCTATCGGTAGATGATGTCTATCGGCAGATGTCGAGTATTTTTGATCTATCGATAGATGATGTCTATCGGCAGATGATGAGTATTTTTGGTCTATCGGTGGATTTAGTCCATCGGTAGAAGTCAAGAGTTTTGTCTATAGGTGGTGTAGGATCGGTATTGTCTAAGGGGGGGGGGGGGGGGGGGTGAATTAGACTTTTTAAATTAACTTAATTTTCTATATCAATTTCTCTCTTGAATAAAGCTTATAGACTAATAGCATACAATCAAATAAAGTAAAGAGAGTGAGAGAAAATTCGACATCACAGTTTTTAACGTGGTTCGGCCAAACTGCCTACGTCCATGCTCCAAGGCTCCCCCTTGAAGATTCCTTACTTCTCCTCAACGAGAAATGCTGATCGAACTTTACGGTCTTCGATCCACAGCCTTACACAATCCTGGATTGAACTTTACGGGCGTCAATCCACTGCCTTACAGGGTTTTCATTTTTGAATCACAGATTACAATAATCTACAAACTCTCAAAACAGAATCTCAAGTTTTGGAAATGAGAGATGTAGATAGAATCACAGAGTATGAATAATTTCAAGTTAGGGCTCAGCAATGAATTTTCGCAAAAAGTTGTGTCTTCGTTCTCTAACCTCGGCTTAAATACTCTGTCTTATTTTTAGCTCGGAATTGAATGTTTCTTTCTTCAAATGGAAAATGTTACCGTTGGGAAGCATCCGTACTATATTAGGTAGACGTTGCCGTCTGTAGTTGCAAGTCATCGTCGCCATTAAAGTTCTGGAGTTAATGCTGAAAACGACGTCACTGTAGCTTCGCGGCTATTTTGAATTCTGGCGGAAGATCATCGGTAGAAGCAGCTTTAAAACAGCTATCGGCATGAGTATCTTCAAAACGCCATCGGTAGATGCGACATGATAAGTCATCGGCAGAAGCAAGCTTTGAATTCAATCAGCAGATGCATGCTTTGAATTCCATCGGCAGATGCAACTTGTACTCCATCGGCAGATGCAACTTGTAAGCCATCGGCAGATGTAGCTTGAAAGCCATCGGCAGATGTAGCTTGAAAGCCATCGACAGATGCAGCTTGAAAGCCATCGGCAGGTGCAGCTTGAAAGCCATCGACAGATGCAGCTTCAAACTCCATCGGCAGATGCACGCCTTAACGCTATCGGCAGATGCAACTTGAACTCTATCGGCACAAGCATTAGCGCTGAACCATTATCGGTATGTGCAACTTCAAAAACGCCATCGGTATGAGTAGCTTGACTATTCCGTCGGCAGAAGCAATGTAGCTTTTTGACGTCAAGAGATCGGCATGTGTAGTCTTTGTTTATCAATTTTTCAGCCCTGTATAAACTATTTAGCCCTGTACACTTAACCCGATTGTTAGAATAATAAAATACTCTTTCCAAGGACATTTCCAACAGATTGAATCAACTGAATAATTCATTATTCTTACTAAACAAACATAATCAAATTACAATATTAACCATACAAACACATCATCAAAAATATATTTAGACTTAACCAACATTTAAGTCAACAATCTCCCCCTTTTTTATGATGACAAATTATGAGTATAAAATTTGATTAACCACTACTCTCCCCCATAATTCTAGCTCCCCCATAGCAAATGCATATATTCCAAAAGAAACAAACAGGGAGCATACCAGAGTTCCAAAAATATGCATATATCCAGATTTTCATATTTCCAAAATATAGTAATGGCACAAAGCATAGATCAAATATATTTATTTATACCATTTTCCCCCATTGACATTATAAAAAACAAACAGAGAGAGAAACATAACCAAGGCATTCAGCACACAGAGTAGAAACATCAGCAAAATGTAAGTAGAAATTAATAAAATTGTGTACCAATTGTTTATAAACAAAAACATCTATTTAAAGAAAGAGACAAAATGATTCCAGAAAGCTTGGCTAATCCAAGCAGGTACTTCAAGGTTTGAATGAAAATATGCATCTACAAGGGCACAAAGAGAATGAATATCAAGAGGGATAGATGGTTGATAAAGCACTAAATCCTGGCATGGAGTAGGCTCTGGCTGAGGAGCAACAGAGATAGAGGGACCTTGATACACCACCATGTCCATACATGGAGGAGGCTCGACAGAAAGACCAGCAGTAGACGCATCAGGAGGAGAGAAAGTAAATTCAGCCTCCTGAAGATCCAGTGACATGAAGCGCACATCTTCAGTAACTGCAGGCCTGGAAAGAGGAAGAAACCAATCTTCAAAGCAGGCCTCTGGAACACTGACAGAGCTAGATGGTTCAGGTTCTGGTTCGGGATGCAGATTGTCAATTGAGGATTTGAGTGACTCAAGTTCCCGGGCTATAATGCGCCTATCAGCATCCAGTTTCTGAGACAACAAACCAAGACCGGTATCTAAATCTGTGCGTATGTCTTTTTGATTCTTGGCTAACTTGGCATCTAGAGACTGTTCAAGCCTACTTTCAATGGAACTGAGAGCTGTCTCAAGGCGATCAATAGAGGTCTTCAGCTCATTAAACTGAGTCTCACTCAACGAGAATCTCCTCTGATAGGTTAGAGGAGTGGCAGGAGGTGCTGATGGAATTGGTGAGGAGACTTGGACTTGAGGAGTGAGGGGGACTGAAGAGATATGTGGAAGGACAGGTATTGAAGGCATCAAAAGTGCAGGTGAAGGAGATGAAGGGATTTGGACTTGAGAAGCAATTGGACTTGGAGGAGGTGGTTGGACTGGTGGAGAAGCTGGAGAAGGAGCAGATATAGCTTGGTGGACTGGGGATGGAGGAGACATAGTCTGTTGGACTGGAGAGGGAGGAGCTGGAGGAAGAAGAACCGGCAAAGGAAGTACAGGTGGAGGAGATGGAGGATTCTCTGGAAGGGGTAGGGGCACAGAGGAGGGAGTAGAGATTTCCTCTGAAATAAGTGCCCGTGAGAAAGAGGCTGGACGCCTTCGCACAAGAGGAGGTTGGAAGCTAGAAGCCTGAGATTGAGAAGGGGAATTAATAAATACTGGTATCTCAGAGTCATCCTCTCCTTCAGCAGTGGACTCCTCCAGCAGGCTAAGTTTTCTCTTGCCCTTCTTGGCAACTGCTGCCTTAGCAGTATTTCTCTTAGGAGCATTCACAACAAGCTCCCAAGTTCTGGTTCTCTTTATTCCCATTTTGGTCAAAGTGGTTTTGGAATAGAAACTTGTGGGTTGAAGACGAAAGGGGTCTTCATCCTCTGGAAAGACAACCTCAAGATGCATAAAAATCTTCATGAGCACTAGATTATAAGGAAAGGAGGTAGCTCTGGATGTCACAGCCTGAATCATCCTTTGAACCACAACATATCCAAGATTGAAGGGGGCATTTTGATACAGTGCAAACAGAACAAAAAGCTCCATTGCACTCACCTTATCATGGTGACCACCCTTAGGGATAATATTGTATCCTATCATCTGATGAAACAACCTGGCTCTTGTAGTCAGGTGTTTGCCTTTAAGAGGATCTGAGGTATGGTTTGGGTCAAGAACTATAAGCTGAAGAAAACTTAAACCCTCAGATGTACCAAAGAAAGGGGGCTCAGAGCCGGTCATATACTGGAAAGGGCGGCTATCTAAATGGGAGCACTCCAAAAGGGCATTAATAAATTGAGGAGTAATCTCAATATGCTTGCTATACACATAGCTCTTAATAATAGAGAAATCAGAAGTAAAACTCATATTAGCATAGAACATTCTGATTGCCTCTGGGTAATAGTACGATTCTACTTCAAATAATCCTAACAACCCAAGATCCTTCAAGGGTTCTATAATGTCCATTCCTGCTAAGTCATCAAAGTAAATCCCTCGACTGGGGATTAAAGTTTTGTACCTATAGTCGTCATGGTACCTTAACTCAGCAGCCTTAGAGAGAAAGAAGAGAGATGGCCACTCTTTAGCACGAGGAATCTCTCGTGGAAGACGAGCTGATACTTTGGCCTTTTTCTTGGCAGGTTCCTTAGCAGCGCGAGAAGATGAACCTGGAAAATCCATTGGAGGAATAGGACTCGAGAGAGAGAGAGAACTGGTAGGGCAGGGGTTTTTAGACAGAGCGCGAAATGTGAAGCGTCTTTGAGAAGAAACAGAGTTTAAAAGAGAATAGGGCATCCCCCGACGAGATGAAGACACACGTGTAAAACCGATTAACCCGATGGGTCACACGTGTCGGCAGATAAAGAATACATCTTCCGATTCCTACCGATAGAAATGCATCTTCCGATGCCTATTGGAAAACACTGCATCTACCGATGCCCTCACAGCTAAAAACAGCTCTATTACACAAGATTCACCAACAGAGAAATAACCTTAGTTTTTCTCAAACCGAATGAGACCTAGCCTTATTCTAATATTATTGAAGGTCTTTTCATCCAAAGGCTTGGTAAAGATATCAGCTAATTGATCAACAAAATTAACAAATTCTAAGGAAATATCACCTTTTTGAACATGATCTCTTATAAAGTGATATCTGACCTCTATATGCTTAGTTCTAGAATGCTGAATTGGATTTTTAGAAATGTTGATAGCACTGGTGTTGTCACACCGAATAGGAATCCTATCATAGAACAGATTATAGTCTTCTAGAGTTTGTTTCATCCAAAGCATTTGTGCACAGCAACTGCTAGCAGCAATATATTCACTCTCAGCAGTTGATAATGCAACAGAATTTTGTTTCTTAGAATACCAGAAGACTAAAGATTCACCTAAGAACTGACAGGTGCCACTAGTGCTTTTTCTATCAACTAGACTACCTGTATAATCAGAATCTGAATATCCAATTAGATTAAAAGATGTGCCCTTTGGATACCATAATCCTAAATCATAAGTCTCACTCAAATATTTGAAAATCCTTTTTACAGCAGTTAAATGGGATTCTTTAGGGGCAGCTTGGAATCTAGCACATAGACAGACACTAAAGAGTATATCTGGCCTACTGGCAGTCAGATATAACAAAGAACCAATCATACCACGATATTTCTTGATGTCCACACTTATACCGTTTTCATCTTTGTCCAATTTGGTTGTGGTACTCATGGGAGTTCTAGAAGATTTGACAGATTCTAAACCAAATTTCTTAAGAAGTTCCTTAATGTACTTTTCTTGACAGAAGAAAATTCCATCAGGAGATTGACTAATCTGAAATCCTAAGAAGAATTTTAACTCCCCCATCATACTCATCTCAAATTCACTTTGCATGAGGGAGGAAAACTCATTACACATGTTGACATTAGTTGATCCAAAAATAATGTCATCGACATAAATTTGAACTAACAGAATATTCTTATCATTTTGTATGGTAAAAAGAGTTGAGTCGGTGTTACCCTTTTTGAAATTCCTTTCCTCAAGGAAGTTCCTCAACCTCTCATACAAAGCTCTAGGAGCCTGTTTAAGACCATAGAGAGCTTTCCTTAATTTATAGACATGGTTGGGTTTGTCAAAGGCTTCAAAACCTAAAGGTTGCTCAACATAAACTTCTTCTGTAATAAAACCATTTAAGAATGCACTCTTTACATCCATTTGAATGAGTGTGAAGTTTTTGTAGCAAGCGAAAGCAAGGAGCATCCTAATTGACTCTAATCTAGCTACAGGGGCAAAAGATTCCTCAAAATCAATACCCTCTTCTTGAGAGTATCCCTTAGCAACTAGTCTAGCCTTGTTTCTCACAACAATCCCATTTTCATCCAATTTGTTCTTAAAAACTTATTTAGTTCCAATAATGGGATGATCCTTAGGCCGTGGAACAAGTTCTCATACCTTGCTCCTTTCAAATTGATTTAGCTCTTCTTGCATAGCTAAAATCAAATTTTCATCCAATTCGGCTTCCTCAAATTTCTTAAGCTCTATCTGAGAAATAAATGCCACATTGGCACAGAGATTCCTAAGAGAGGATCTAGTCTTAACTCCTAAAGAAGGATCACCTAAGACTTCATCTATTGGATGGTTTCTTATATACTTCCAATATCTTGGAACAGCAGAATTTTCATCCTTGACAGGAGCAATATCTAGGGAAGTAGAAGAAAGTTCTAAAGGTTTTTCTACTTGATGAGGGTCACTAGGCTTTTCTAAAGAAAAAGAATCCAGTTGATTATCCAAAGTATCATCCTCATCCACATTGATTGTGGGCTGAGGGGACTAATCAAAGTTGACATGAACTGATTCTTCTACCACTAGAGTTCTCCTATTGAATACTCTATATACTTTACTGGAAAGTGAATAACCAAGAAAAATTCTAAGGTCGGATTTGGAATCGAATTTTCCTAAATTATCCTTAGTGTTGAGAATAAAGCACTTACTACCAAAGGCTCTAAAATATTTAACAGATGGAGTTTTTTCATGCCAAAGCTCATATGGAGTTTTCTCAAGAATAGGTCTTATAGAGACCCGATTTAGCATATAACAAGCAGTAGCAACAGCTTCAGCCCAGAAATACTTAGGAAGAGAATTTTCATTAAGCATGGTTCGGGCAAGCTCTTGGAGAGACCTATTTTTCCTCTTAACAACACCATTTTGCTGAGGGGTTCTAGGAGAGAAGAAATTGTGCTCAATTCCATACTTGAGACACAAGAGTTCAAATCTCTCATTTTCAAATTCTCCACCATGATCACTACGAATAGCAACAATGGTGAGCTCCTTTTCATTTTGAACTCTTTTCCTAAAGTTAGAAAAGGTATCAAAAGTCTCATCCTTAGACTTCAGAAAGAATACCCAAGTGAATCTAGAGAAGTCGTCAACAATGACATAAGTATAGAATTTTCCACCTAGACTAGCTATATTGGAAGGACCGAAGAGATCCATGTGGAGAAGTTGGAGAGGCTTAGAAGTTGAAATTACATTCTTCGATGCAAAGGAACTTTTGATCTGCTTACCCATTTGGCAGGCTTCACAGACCTTATCCTTTTCAAAGGATATCTTAGGAATCCCTCTAACTAAATTATCCTTAGTAATCTTAGCTAAAGTATCCATTCCTACATGTCCTAATCTCCTATGTCAAATCCAGCTATCATTAGAGGAATTAACAGCAAAATATTTCTCATTATCATAAACAATATTATCTAAGTCAATGATATAGATATTTTCTTTCCTAAAGCCAGTAAACAGAATTTTGCCATTTGCAGCATCTTTAATTATGCAGGAATTTGACTTAAAAATCACCTTATATCCTTTATCACATAACTAGCTAATACTAAGTAAATTATGATTCAATCCATCAACTAATAACACATTCTCAATAACAGAATTAATACTGTTACCTATATTGCCTATGCCAATAATCTTGCCCTTTTGGTTTCCCCCAAAAGTAACACTGCCCTTCTTCTTGTTGACACTAGCAAACTTGGTTGAGTCTCCGGTCATATGTCTTGAACAACCACTGTCAAGGTACCACTGATTCTTTCCGGGAGAGCAGTCAACCTGCAAAACAGTGATCGAACAGTCTTCTTAGGTACCCAAATCTTTTGGGTCCTAGTGTTAGTTTTGGTTCCTTTGGGAACCCATTGCAACTTACTGTCAGTTTTCATATTATTTGTTTTTAAAGGACATACAAAGGACTTATGTCCTACTTCATTACAGGTATGTCAAGTAGTCGGTTTGACAAAGAAATTCTTAAAAACTTTTCTCTTATTGAACTTATCATAGCCTAACCCTGCTTTATCATGAGTAGCTCTATGATTCCCTATTAGCAATGTTAAGTTCTTGTTACCATTTGAGAACCAAAGAACAAGTTTATTCAAAGATTCATTTGTCTTCTTAAGTCCAGTGATTTCTTTTTCATGCAAGTTCACTTCTTTAGCATGCTTCTCAATTAGACTTGTATTTTCCTTTTTCAGTGTATTGTATTTAGCCTTTAACATGCCAAACTGTTTAACTAAATCGTTAAAGGCATCAACCATATCCCCATCATCATCAGACTCACTCTCACAGGAAGAAATGTTAACCTCATTATCGTGAGCCATGAAACAGAGGTTGGCTACTTCCTCATCTTCTAAAGAAGATGTGTCACCTTCACTGTCATCCCAAGTGGCCTTCATAGCCTTCTTCTTAAATTTCTTGGGATTCTTCTTGGTCTGTGGACAATCTGCCTTCATGTGGCCAGACTTTCCACATCCAAAGCAAGTAATCTCCTTGTCTTTGGGTTGCCTTTCATTCTTGGGAAAGCTTCTCCCTTGCAGCTTCTTCCTTCGAAGAAACTTGCTAAATCTCCTAGTGATGAGTGCAATGTCTTCATCATCTTCTTTTTCTTCATCCTCAGAGACTTCATGTTTACTTGAAGAGGCTTTCATAGCAATATCTTTTCTTTTTGTTGTCTCTTTTTCCTTAAGATCTTCCTTCTCGTTCGACCTCATTGTGATCTCATGTGTCATGAGAGATCCAATGAGTTCCTCTAGTTTTAGAGCTTTAAGATCCTGCTTCCTGAATTGCAGTCACCTTTGGCTGCCAGCTTCTTGGAAGACATCTGAGGATCTTTCTGACCTGTTCTTCACTAGAATAAGATTTACCAAGAGCTTTCAACCTATTAGTAATGTTAGTAAATCTTGTAAACATGGAAGAAATAGACTCATCCTTAGGCATCGAGAATAGTTCATATTCGTGTATGAGCATATTTAGTTTGCTCTCTTTCACTTGATTTGTGCCCTCGTGTGTGACCTCCAATAGGTGCCAAATCTCTTGGGCACTCTCACACCCTTGTACTCTATTAAACTCGTCTCTATTCAGAGCACAGTACAGGGTGTTTATCGCCTTGGCATTAAGGCTCAGATTTCTCTTATCGGACTCAGATAATTCCGTAGAGTCCTTAGGGACACTTTTCCCATCTACAGTTTTCATGGCCTTAAAAGGGTCATTCTCTATAATACACCAAGTCTCATAGTCCACGGCTTGAACGAATATTTTCATTCTAGCCTTCCAATAAACATAATCATTCCCATCAAAGAAAGGAGGTCTATTTGTAGCTTGACCTTCTATGTGTGTGAAGTTAGTATTAAATGCCATTGTAGATATATATTTCACAGAGTGTTTAAGCCCAAACTTAGACAGTGACAAACCTTGCTCTGATACCAATTGTAGGATCGATATTGTCTAAGGGGGGGTTTAAATTAACTTAATTTTCTATATCAATTTCTCTCTTGAATAAAGCTTATAGACGAATAGCATACAATAAAATAAAGTAAAGAGAGTGAGAGAAAATTTGACACCACAGTTTTTAACGTGGTTCGGCCAAACTGCCTACGTCCATGCTCCAAGGCTCCCCCTTGAAGATTCCTTACTTCTCCTCAACGAGAAATGCTGATCGAACTTTACGGTCTTCGATCCACAGCCTTACACAATCCTTGATTGAACTTTACGGGCGTCAATCCACTGCCTTACAGGGTTTTCAGATTTGAATCACAGATTACAATAATCTACAAACTCTCAAAACAGAATCTCAAGTTTTGGAAATGAGAGATGTAGATAGAATCACAGAGTATGAATAATTTCAAGTTAGGGCTCAGCAATGAATTTTCGCAAAAAGTTGTGTCTTCGTGCTCTAACCTCGGCTTAAATACTCTGTCTTATTTTTAGCTCGGAATTGAATGCTTCTTTCTTCAAATGGAAAATGTTACCGTTGGAAAGCATCCGTACTAGATCAGGTAGCCGTTGCCGTCTGTAGTTGCAAGTCGTCGTCGCCATTAAAGTTCTGTAGTTAATGCTGAAAACGACGTCACTGTAGCTTCGCGGCTATTTTGAATTCTGGCGGAAGATCATCGGTAGAAGCAGTTTTAAAACAGCTATCGGCATGAGTATCTTCAAACGCCATCGATAGATGCGACATGATAAGTCATCGGCAGAAGCAAGCTTTAAATTCAATCAGCAGATGCATGCTTTGAATTCCATCGGCAGATGCAACTTGTACTCCATCGGCAGATGCAACTTGTAAGCCATCGGCAGATGCAGCCATCTGCCATCGTGCAGCTTGAAAGCCATCGGCAGGTGCAGCTTGAAAGCCATCGGCAGATGCAGCTTCAAACGCCATCGGTAGATGCACGCCTTGACGCTATCGGCAGATGCAACTTGAACTCTATCGGCACAAGCATTAGCGCTGAACCATTATCGGTATGTGCAACTTCAAAAAAGCCATCGGTATGAGTAGCTTGACTATTCCATTGGCAGAAGCAATGTAGCCTTTTGACGTCAAGCGATCGGCATGTGTAGTCTTTGTTTATCAATTTTTCAGCCCTGTATAAACTATTTAGCCCTGTACACTTAACCCGATTGTTAGAATAATAAAATACCATTTCCAAGGGCATTTCCAATAGATTGAATCAACTGAATAATTCATTATTCTCACTAAACAAACATAATCAAATTACAATATTAACCATACAAACACATCATCAAAAACATATTTAGACTTAACCAACATTTAATTCAACAGGTGGATGTAGTCCATCGGTGGATGTGAGTATTAGAATTTGTCATTTTGTGATCGGGTGATGTCGGATATTATATCTATCAGAAGATGTATGAAGAAATTTGTCGTTTTGCGATCGGTAGATGTGAATTGAGGATTTTTGTCGTCTAGTGATCGGAAGACGCAATTTGTTCTATCGGTAGATGTGAGCCGAGAATGTTTGTCGTTTTGTAAGCGGTGAATGCGAGTGTAAAACGTTGTCGTTTTGTGAGCGAAAGATGTAATTTGTATGGCTTCTACCGCCAAGACTCTTTTGTCTCTATATCTACCGATGGAACTATTCAGCGGCAGATGTGTTCTGTTTTCTTTTCTTTTTTCAACCAACTGTCTTCAATATTTTAACTATTTAATAAATGTTGTTCATACAAGTGTTTTTCCGCTGTAAGTTTTAATGTCTTAAGGGTCAAGTCTTGATCGTTGAATGAAATTTTAAAATTTTCTCTGAAAGTCATAGTTCGGTTTAGTATTATGTGTGGCGAACCGGGTTCAGATAACTCGGGACGTTATAGTGTGGTATCAGAGATATTCAGTTAAACCGTTCAAAAGATTACTCATCAGTGCTGATCGTCGCATGGGAGCACTCCAACAACTGTAAGTGTTTATGTTAGCCTTAGTTATTATATGTTTATGAGTAGTTAACCTTGAACAGGAATATAGAAAATGGCTAGACGACCAGGAAGACCACGAGTACCAAGAGAGATGCCCAACTTGAGAACTGAGGAAGATCCTAGTGTGATTAGGCAGCTGACAGATTTGGTGCGTCAGCAAACAGACCTAGTGCGTCAGCAGTCCTATCAGTTAGGAATGCTGTTGAACCGAGAGGTACAAGGAAGTGCCAACTCGAGTTCTAGCAATGAACATTCTGGAGATAGATTCAGGAGGCTACGACCACCCACGTTTGATGGACAGTCATCTGATCCGGTTATTGCTGAAGGGTGGCTTAGGAAGATTGAAAGTATGTTTAGGTGCGCCAACATTGGAGAAGGAGACAAGGTCACGTTGGCAACATTTCATTTGGCTGGTGATGCTCAACTCTGGTGGGAAATAATAGAGACCACCACTGATGTTCTGGCGATGCCTTGGTCACAATTTAAGGACATTTTCTATGAGAAGTATTTTAACAGCACTGTCCAGATAGCGAAGAAGTTGAAGTTTCTGAACTTGAAGCAGACAGGGTCTGTGGCCGAGTACAGTAGGCAATTTGAGTCCCTGTCCAGGTTTGCTGGACATTTTGCTCACAAGGACGAGGATAAGGTGTTCAAATTTGTGCATGGACTGAAGCCAGAAATTTACCGAGGAGTCAAATTTTGTGGTATGAAAGGCTTGACATTCAGCGAAGTTGTGTCCACTGCTCTGGAGGTGGAAGAAGCTGAAAGGAAGTGTGCAGGACCAAAGGAGGTCCCACAAAAGTTTGTCCAGCCACACCAACAAAAAGGAATAAAGAGGCCAAGTGAAGGCCAGATTAGCCAAGGAGCAGGGGGGGAAATACAGAATGCCAAGAAATTTCCCCAGTGTCCTAAGTGTTTGAAAAACCACCCGGGCGAGTGCAGATTAGGCTTTGGGAAGTGTTTCAACTGTGAGGAGGTTGGGCACACGGTCAAAGAATGCCCGAAGCCTAGAATCACCAGATGCTGCAATTGTAACAAAGTCGGCCATATTAGTAGAGACTGCCCAGCTTCTAAGAGTGGCCCTGCTATGATTAAACCGAGGATATTCTCCATGATGGAGTCGGGTGAGGAACAGCCCGCTGTTGTATCAGGTATTATATTGATCAACTTTATACCTACTTTTACTTTAATAGATTCTAGTGCAACTCATTCATTTATAGCGTCTGCATTTGCTGTTAAGTTAGATGTACAACCTACGCTATCTGAACATATGTTTAATGCCACGTTACCCTCTGGTGAATGCATGCATTCTAGCCGAGTGATGCTTAATTGTATTGTGTTAGTGGGAAACAAGGATCTACCTGCTGATCTCATCATTATGGATATAATGAGATTTGATGTAATCCTAGGAATGGACTGGTTGTTTAAGCACTATGCCACAATTGATTGTAGGACTGGAATAGTTAGCTTCCAACCCCCTGGTAGTTTGAAACATACCTTTCAAGCTTTAAAGAAGAGTAAGGAAATGTCTGTGATGACTTTTATTAACACTAGACCTTCCCCATGCAGAGAGTATTTGTGCTTCTTAGCTAGCGTTTTAGACACACAACTTGTAGGGAAGGCAAGTCCTCAAAATGTCTTAGTTGTCCAAGAATTTCCAGAAGTGTTTCTAGATGACCTTCCTGGCTTGCCACCTAATAGAGAAATTGAATTTATTGTGGATGTTTACCCAGGCGCTGAGCCCGTATCTAAGAATCCATATAGGTTAGCACCAACAGAACTTAAAGAATTAAACAAACAGTTGGAGGATCTGTTGGAGAAAGGGTTCATACGCCCTAGCTTTTCACCGTGGGGTGCACCTGTCCTTTTTGTCAAAAAGAAGGATGGATCAATGCGGATGTGCATTGATTATCGGGAACTAAATAAGCTAACTGTCAAGAACAAGTATCCATTGCCAAGGATTGACGATTTATTTGACCAACTTAATGGTGCAAGAGTCTTCTCTAAAATTGATCTAAGGTCAGGTTACTATCAATTGAAAGTTAGATCTGAAGATATCTCAAAGACCGCCTTTCGCACAAGGTATGGACATTCTGAGTTTTTGGTTATGTCCTTTGGATTGACAAATGCACCGGCAGCCTTCATGGACCTTATGAATAGAGTGTTCCACGATTATTTAGATAAATTCATCATAGTGTTTATAGATGATATCTTACTCTACTCGCGTACCGAGGATGATCATGCAAGGCATTTGAGTTTGGTGTTAGGAGTACTTAGACAGCACCAACTTTATGCTAAGTTTTTCAAGTGTGAATTTTGGTTGGACAGAGTTCACTTCCTTGGTCACGTGATCTCTGGAGATGGAATATCTGTCGAATCCAGCCAAAGTTCAAGCAGTCAAGGAGTGGCCCCGACCGAGGAGTGCTGCAGATATTTGGAGTTTCCTTGGATTAGCAGGATATTACAGAAAATTTATTGAAGGATTTTCAAAGATTGCAACACCCCTCACTCGGTTAACAAGGAAAGATATCAAGTATGCTTGGACAGAGGAGTGAGAATCCAGTTTCCAGACCTTAAAAAAGAAATTGACCAATGCCCCAATATTAACACTTCCTGTTGAAAATGATAAATTTAGCATTTACTGTGATGCATCCAAGATTGAACTTGGCTGTGTCTTGATGCAAGAGGGAAAGATAATAGCCTATGCTTCTAGACACTTGAAAACTCATGAGAAGAATTACCCTACATATGACTTGGAATTAGCTGCAGTGGTATTTGCACTTAAGATTTGGAGGCATTACCTGTATGGACAATCTTGTGAGATATTTTCAGATCATAAGAGTCTGAAGTATATTTTCACACGGAAGGAACTAAACATGAGACAATGTCGGTGATTGGACTTTGTCGAGGATTATGATTTTGAGATCAAATATCATCCCAGCAAAGCTAATGTTGTGGCCGATGCTTTGAGCAGAGTGACAACATAAACCCCAACTATGATTTTCGATATGCCATTAGCCTTAGAGTCAGAATTCCAAAGGTTTAATCTAGAAGTAGTATCCAGTGTATCAGCTATGCTTTCAGCCATAACCTTAAAGCCTACTATTCTGGAGAAAATAAAGGAAGCTCAGACGAATGATGACGAGTGCAACAAGTACAGATTAAGTATAAAATCCACTGTTAGCTCAGATTTCAATTATTCCAATGAAGGGATCCTTAAGTTTAGAAATAAATGGTTTGTTCCTGCCATTAAAGAACTTCGAGATGAGATTCTTTCTGAAGCACATTCTTCTAAATTTTCTGTCCACCCTGGAAGTACGAAGATGTACAAGGATCTTAGACAGCATTATTGGTGGCTAAGTATGAAAAGGTGTGTGGCAGAGTATGTAGGATCATGTTTGTGTTGTCAGCAGATTAAAGCTGAGCATCAGAGACCCTCAGGAACATTGCAACCCTTACCAGTTCCTGAATGGAAATGGGAACAAATAACGATGGACTTTGTTGTGAGATTGCCTAGAACAGCAAAGGGACATGATGCAATCTGGGTGATAGTTGATCGATTAACCAAATCTGCCCACTTTCTGCCGATGAGAATGACTTACTCGATGGATTAGCTTGCCGAATTGTATGTGCATGAGATTGTACGTTTACATGGAGTTCCTATCGCAATAGTGTTAGATCGGGATTCTCGATTCACATCTAAGTTTTGGAAGAGTTTGCACAAGGCTTTGGGTACACAGCTTAGTTTTAGCACAGCTTTTCACCCTCAAACAGACGGACAATCCGAGAGAACTATTCAGACCTTAGAAGATATGCTCCGTGCATGCATATTAGATTTTCAAAGATCTTGGAGTAAATATTTATCATTGATGGAGTTTTCTTATAATAACAGTTTTCAGGCAACTATTGGTATGGCACCATATGAGGCACTGTATGGACGAAAATGCAGATCACCTTTGTATTGGGATGAATTTGGTGAAGCACAGTTGCTCGGTCCTGACATTGTGCAACAAACTGTTGAGACGGTTGCCCTCATCCGCCAGAGGATCTTAACAGCTCAAAGCCGAAAGAAAAGCTATGCCAACAGAAGGCGGAGAAAATTAGAGTTCGAAGTAGGTGATGAAGTTTTTCTTAAGGTATCACCATTCAAAGGAGTTGTGACATTTGGTAAGAGAGGCAAGTTGAACCCCAGATTTATTGGACCCTTTTCAATCTTGAAAAGGATTGGGAAGGCAGCTTACAAATTACAGCTACCAACCTCTATAGAAGGAATCCATAATGTGTTCCATGTTTCCATGTTGAAGAAGTGTGTACGAGATCCATCACAGATTGTGGAACAGCTGAGTATTGAAGTTCATCCTACTCTTGCATATGAGGAGAAACCAGTAAGGATATTAGACCATGCCGTGAAAGTGTTGCGCAACAAAGAAGTTCCACTGGTGAAAGTCTTATGGCATAACCAGAACATAGAGGAGACAACTTGGAAGCGCCAGCAAGACACGATGGACCAATATCCAGAATTATTCAGGTATTGAATTTTGAGGAAAAAATTCTTTTAAGGAGGGTAGATTGTAGCACCCGGTTTCATTGAGCCAACTTACTTTGTTAACTAGTAGTGAACGTTTTATAAATGAAATTGAGAGGAATTAGTGATTAGGCTAATGAGTGACTAGGCGAGGGCATACTGGTAAATTAAGATATAAAGTGGATAACCTATCTAAGGGAAGAGGTTCTGCGTTTAATGCACTGTAGCCGCCACCATTTTCTATTTTCCTCTTTAGGTTTTCAGCTCAGCTCAGCAGACTTCCTTCCGACATTTTCCTCTCTGATTTTCTCCATTCTATGTGAGTTTTGTTTCATTTTACTTGTTGTTTTAGTGATTAGATAACAAAGAGATTGTAGGGGAGTGTTCGTGAATGCTGTGAGTGATAACTAATTTCGGGTTTAGGGGAGAACTAGGAATGCTCGACGAACAGGACTTCCAGCTAGTTTCTCTAAGATTTCTAAATAGTTTAGAATGAAGTTAAGTAATGCAGTGCTCTGTTTACGATTATAGGTGAGCAGACTTCCGAAGTAGCTAATAACCAGACAATCTCCAAGAGACCAGGTAAGTGAAGTATGCTTGTGCCTTCGGGCCTACATCACAAAACAGTAGGATTGTCTATGCTTGAATGTGTTTGTATGTCATGCATCATATTTTGAAAGTATGCGAAAATGAATTTACATGAAATGGCATGGTAAGGAATGAACAGACTGTAACAGTTGTTAAGGGAATAATCTGCCCCTTCATCGAGAGAGAGGATGTATGATTTTGGGAGAAGTGATCCAACTCCCAATTTCACAGGAGGATCTGAGCAGTTGTTAAAAGAACTAATCCGCCCCTTAATCGAGAGAGAGGATGTATGACTTTGGGAGAAGTGATCTAACTCCCAATTTCACAGGGGGATCAGATTATAAACGAATGCATATGCAACTGAGATGAGAAAGTAGAAACTGCATGTTTAGGAATTTATGTTTCAGCATTCCATTTCATTACTGCTTTACTTACTTAGCATTAGGCTAATAGATGAGTTTTGTGATGTAGGTGAAGAAGTGGCAGCAGGTGTGTTCTCTGAGTTTGCTGAGAACTAGGCAGGTTGGAGGGGTGCATTCATGCATCGATCTGGCAACTGATGGGGCGGTTTAACTGGTGGCAGTAGATGGGAAGGTTCGGTGAACCATGATTCAATTTAAGTATGTTGAGAGTTTTTATGACAGTGGTAGTTTTGATGTTTTGAACACAACTTGAGACTTTTCTGATAATGATACTCTGTTGGTTTTAATAGTGGTTTTTACCAAATTTTGGAGTAATACACAGATTTAAGTAGTTTTGAACGGTTTCTAGTAAAATGCTCAAGTTCTTTTGGTAGTCGGAGTTTTCTTTGTTTAGAGTGAAATTATTGCTATGCTGTCTTTGTTGAGGGTTTTTGATCTATCGGTAGATGATGTCTATCGGCAGATGTCGAGTATTTTTGATCTATCGGTAGATGATGTCTATCGGCAGATGTCGAGTATTTTTGATCTATCAGTAGATGATGTCTATCGGTAGATGTCGAATATTTTTGATCTATCGGTAGATGATGTCTATCGGCAGATGATGAGTATTTTTGGTCTATTGGTGGATTTAGTCCATCGGTAGAAGTCGAAAGTTTTGTCTATCGGTGAATGTAGTCCATCGGTGGATGTGAGTATTAGAATTTATCGTTTTGTGACCGGGTGATGTCGGATATTATATCTATCGGAAGATGTAGGAAGAAATTTATCGTTTTGCGATCGGTAGATGTGAATTGAGGATTTTTGTCGTCTAGTGATCGGAAGACGCAGTTTGTTCTATCGATAGATGTGAGCCGAGAATGTTTGTCGTTTTGTGAGCGGTGAATGCGAGTGTAAAACGTGTCGTTCTGTGAGCGGAAGATGTAATTTGTACGGCTTCTACCGCCGAGACTCTTTTGTCTCTATATCTACCGATTGAACTATTCAGCGGCAGATGTGTTATGTTTTCTTTTTCTTTTTCAACCAACTGTCTTCAATATTTTAACTATTTAATAAATATTGTTCATACAAGTGTTTTTCCGCTGTAAGTTTTAATATCTTAAGGGTCAAGTCTTGATCGTTGAATGAAATTTTAAAATTTTCTCAGAAAGTCATAATTCAGTTTAGTATTATGTGTGGCGAACCGGGTTCAGATAACTCGAGACGTTACAGTTATACCTTAATTGAAGATTCTCCTTACTTACAGCAAATCGTCAAAGGAGTGGTGGGAGAGAAAAGAAATTCTAAAAGTATATGTTACACTCTGTGGAAGGTATTTTTCCCTCATTAAACTCTCACCTTTACACACACACACACGATCCCTCCCTCCCTCCCTCTCTCCCTTATTATGTAAAGATCTCCCTGCATAAAATCTTTTTCTTATCTTCACCCTCTCTGGAAGGCTTCCTCTCGGTGATTTTCAGAGATGATTTGGAGACTCAATTTTCTACCTTGGTCAAGGAGATAGACCTAATTCTAGGTAAGTTAATTTTCTCATCTTCTTTCCAATTCCTAAACTATCAAACGTCTAAAGTCTTACTCAAATTCTTCTCTGTTGAAAGGGGATTATCGTAATGTTGTCTATGTGATTTTGGAAAAGAGAGAAACCTTGAATTTTTGGGTTGCTGTTGGAAGTTTTGAAAGATCAAAAAAATCAAAATTTTTGGTAAGATGAAAGATTTGATTTTTCTACATCTATTTCATGACTTTGAATCACTAATCTTGAGATCAATCTTTGATGGTTAAGAAATTGGTTGTTGGTGTTATTTTTCAGAAGTTGTAGAGCCGACCTGAGTTGTTTGTCTTGGTCGTCAAAGGTGTGAAGTATTAAATTTAAAATTTGAATCCTCGGATTCTTGGATTTTTGTGCTTGATCGGTTGTAGGTCTGCTTGAGGTAGGGGTTTATTTTATATTCAGTTAAGTATTATTTTAATTCAGTAATTAAATTCACTTATTTAGCATAAATTAATTATTTAATTTTATGATATTATTTTATTAACATCTTTATAAACTTCATATTTTTATTGTTTGATGTGAAATGTGTGTTTTAACTAGAAGTAATAGGATAGCTGAAGAATCGTGTCCTTGGAAGCAAAACACTAAACCGGATCAGGGTAATTATGTAGCTTACGACTGTCGAGTGTCGTTTTTAAATCATGGCTGATGGCTTAGTATGTTCGGAGTGAGAAACTTCATTTTCACTGAATTTCTTTTTAAAATAGTATAATTGTATTTAATTTAATTATGTACCACGTATTAGTGCGATATTTTGACCAATACACTTGTAACGCCCGGTAACTCGGACGTTACTCACTTGACTTAAATAGTGAACTTTCTAAGAAATTCTAAAGAAAATTTTAGAAAATATTAAACGTCTATAAAAGCTTCCCAAAACGGAGGAACTCCGTTCCTAAAGTTTCGTAGAAAACGTTTGTGAAGTTTCAAAATTTTTATTTTTTTCGGTGAATACTACCCGTGAACAGTACCATGAACAGTGTGTGAACAGTGTTTTGCCGATTCCAACTATTCATGTACAACTTTATACCCTTCATCCATTTTATTTCACAAACCAGCAAGTCATCTATAAATGTAATAAAATATCGAATTCCCCTTCCAGAAGAATTCTTTTCTAGATCCCATAAATTCTATGATTTGTGAACAAGTTTCAGAAATTTGATCATATACTCCTACCAAGTACACATTGTCTAATGAATTTCAAACTCAAAGCTTGATCCTTTCCAAAAACATTCTCTTTCTATACTTCAAAACAGACTCATTTCCATTAAGGGTCCAAACAAACAAAATAAATAACTAAATAAAATAAAAATGTCATATCTCTGTGGCAACCTTTACTTCTATGCCATTGAGATTCAAGATTATTTGAACAAAACAGATAAAGCAATTATTTCTTTTGATGTCTCTCTCAATACCTCTTAACCATAGCGCTAATCCTAAATAAATTAACCATAGAGCTACTTCTAGATAAATTATAAATGTATTAAATCTGCATGATAACTAAAATTGCATAACATACTTACAGTTGATGAAGAACATCCATGCAGTGGCTTGTAGCTGTTGAGGTGATTTTGACCTATGGGCGAGAGAGTAGGTATTTTGATAAATGTATGTAGATAGATGTGTATAGATAGACAGTTTTAATCTTTTTGTAAAACGATGATTTGTTAGTTGTTAAAGTTTGCTTTAAACTTAGTCTTTCTAGAAAGGGGTTTTATCTTGGTTAAAGGCTTCCGCTATGTTTTATGAAAATAGAAAATATTTGGAACTGTCTGGGAGGAATGTGGTTTGACATTACAGGTTTTAGTTTTCAATGATTTTAGGCGTTATTCTGTCCGTTTTCTTCAATGGTTTTAAATGTTAGTTAAGGTTAATAGTCAGATAGTAACGTCCGAGTTCCGGGTCGTTACAACCCTTATGTATGTTTTCTAAAAAAAAATGAATTTTTATAAAATGTTATTAATTGTTGAGTATAAGCATAAAATTTATATAAATACTGAAAATAAACTTTATCTCTATTGAGTTTAGTCGATTCTCCTCAAACGACTCTCCCCTTTCAGGATCCAATCAAGAAAAGTTCTAGTTATCGGCTCGTGAGCAGTCTCTTTACAAGGGTTCTATATTTTTTTATAATTTTTTCTTTGAGGGTTTATATGAAATTTTAAGGTTAGATACTATTGAGAATTAGTAAGTTTTATTCTATTTGCTTCACGCTGTTATTTTATTTGGACTTATATCATCACATTATTTGGTGTTATTTGTTGGACTTATTTAATCCATGTGTTTCTGGCCCTAGCTTTATATTAATTTACCATTTTTTTTGCTGCATCTTTCAAGTAAATAAGATTAAGAGTTAGACGATTTGGCCTAACTTTTGTGTTGGTCGTTCCTCATTCTGTCTCGAAAAAATGAAGTTTTGGAAGATTGGAAAAATTTAAATTTTTGGTAAGATGAAAGATTTGATTTTTCTATCTCTATTTCCTCTCTTTGAATCACCGATCTTGATATCAATTTTTGATGGTTAAGAAATTGGTTGTAGGTGTTAATTTCTCAAAAGTTGTATAGCTGATCCGAGTTGTTTGTTATGGTCGTCAAAAGTGTGAAGTATTAATTAAATTTAAAATTTGAATCCTCAGACTCTTGGATTTTTGGGCTTGATTGGTTGTTCTTGGGATCAGCCCCAAAACGCATTATACTTGATAGAGATGAGAACTCTAATTATAAATCATACATTTTCACTCTCCCAAGTAATGTGGGATTCTGCACCTCCATTGGTATGAACTGGGCCCTACTGGACTCTGTTTGCCTTCGCATGGTGGGCTATCACAATTATCCCCCCCCCCCCTCTCGGAGTTCGACGTCCTCGTCGGCCACACTTCCGGTTGGGCAGTGGCTCTGATACCATTTATAACGTCCCCCGGTCCTCCCTGTTCAGTATTGTCTGCTTTGAGACAGAGCCTGCACGAATTTGTTATTTGGGATCAGCTCTAAAATGCGTTGTACTAGGTAGAGAATGAAACTCTACTTATAAATCATGCATTTTTCACTCTTCCAAGCAATGTGGGATTGTGCACCCCCACTGCTATGGACTGGGCCCCACCGGACCCTCATTGACTTCACATGGCGGGCTTTTACAGTTGGTACAGTGGTTCTGGCAAGGTATGAGTTTTCTATTTCTCTGGTTTACAGAACACGAGAGAGAGATATTTGAATTTTTTTATTTTTTTTTTGTGATTTTATCCTCACAGAACTCCTTAATTTTCTAGGGAATGATTTCAATTCTTTCTTTTGATAAAAGAGTACGAATCGGGCCATTAAATCCGTTGGATTCGCTGACAAAATAGGAATGAGAGAATTTCTACATATGTTGGACAATAAAATCAGCAAGAGATAGGGCTGATTAATTCCATATGTTAAAGATTGCATCAATTGCAATTAAGGTTGATTTATTTCCTTAAGTGGGATTAGGAAAGGAAGTGATTCCCTATTGGATCAATTTCTTCATGTAGAAGCATTTTCAATTTAGGGTTATTCATTGGGAAAAAGATTTTTCCTATTAGGGTTAATTTAGATTAATTGTAGAAATTGAATACCTAGTTTGGGAATTATTTTTGGTATGTTACATATGGTCTATGACATGTTTCCTTAAGCTTCACGGTTTAATAACTTAGGATTTGTGAATCTAACAAGAATATATGGGACTCTGTCCCATATATTCTTGTTAGACTGTATCTTGTGTTATCCACTAGAATGCACAAAATATTTTGGTAAGATTAGAACTTAGCATTTGAATTTCTGGACCAATGACTAACTTTTAAAGTAAAATGCTTCCTCCAAACTAAACCATCACCATTTTTTTTACGGAACGAGAAAGTAACAATTATTTCTTGTCTACATTTTTTGATTCAAGCAAACGAGACGTGTTAGTCGAAAAGGTAGGAGGGACATGTTAAGAAATGAGGAACACGACTTTGATTGCGTCATTTGCTACTATGTCATAAGATTAGGTATGAAGAGGGATATGGCATCTGCAAGTACCTTTTCTAATTCATTCCATGATTCTCGTTTTGTTGTATTCACCAATCCACCAACCCACCTTTTTTTTGTTGGTTAAGCCTTTTTTTGTGTTGTTTAAGCAACTAACTAAAAACTAATTAAAAAATTGGGAAAATGAGAGGAATCTCCCAAGTTAAATATACTCTAAACCCTAAACTCTAAATCTGGTAGCTTTTGTGTGTTGTTTTTTGTAAGAAGCATAATGGCAAAATCAGCAAAAGTTTGATCACAAAGTCCAACCTCTACTCCAAATCAATGAATTTAAATAATATATTAGGAAAAAATAAAAAATAAAAAACTTTAAACTATAAAGTTAACGAGAAAACAAACATTATCCTACATTCGTTAACAAAACAAATTTTAAACTATCATATAGTCAACTCTCTTGTCGTTAAACACAGATGTGGTCGACCGCATTTTAACTATGGGCGAACAAGCGCACGTCCCCGTGAAGCCGAGATCGTCCGTTCCCTAGTGCTTTTGTTCTCATTTCAACTGCGGGCGACTGCAGTTTAACTACGAGTGATCACACGTACATCTGCGTGAAGCCAAGATCGCCCGCTTTCCATGACATTTTCCACCAATTTCAAGTGCGAGCAACCACATTTTTACTGCAAGCGACTACAAGTACGCTTGCGTGAAGCCAAGATGACTCATTCTGAGCATATTTTACACCAATTTCAAGTGTAGAAGACCGAAGAGGGTAATTGATTGTCAACGAATGATAGTTTAAAATTTGTTTTGTTAACAAAATATAATTTAAAGTTTATTTTGTTAACAAAAATAGTTTAATGACGAGTTTGTTAATGACCATATAATTTAGAATTTTTATTGATAATTACTCCAATATATTTTTTGATATTATTTTTTAAATTTTGGGTAATTATCAAAATTATCAAGAAAATATATTCAAATGATACCTTAAACTTTTAATTTCGTCGATTGATATCTCATAATTTGGAACATTATCAATAGACACCCTTACCGTCAGTTGTCCTTTAAATCATCTAACATGTTGTCATTTTCTTTTCCCTCAACTCAACCACTCTCTCCCCCAACCCTCTCGAATTTCCATCCCTTCCCTTAGTTAAACGACATCCTCTTGCCTGAGATAAGAAAAGTAAATGAAAAAGGGTTTTAAAGATAAGATAGGAGAGGAAAGGGTAAGTGGAAAAACTGACGA